>PVKC010050764.1:0-10481 GCA_004027635.1 Crocidura indochinensis
AATTAACGTCGGCTTCAGCTGAGACCTTAACTGGTACCATTAGCCTAGTTCCGTAATCTCTCTCATACTGTTGTCAAAATTTGAGTCCAGGAGATAAAGAGCTAGGTGGAAGTTATGCATCCTACTCTGACCTGATCTGCAGTTCATGTGACACTATATCTGTCACATTCTTCTGTAGAATTTGAAGGAAAAGGAAAACCAACTCCATTTCCAGATAGGAAAGAGTCAAGTCATTGAATAGCTTGTGGGACAAGAAACCTAGTAGCCACGTGGGGAAATTCTAATAAGCTACACTAACTGTGAACAAAACATTAAAGTAGTATGAGTAGACATCAATTATATAACATTAGGTTGTTGTGTTGGTTTTTTTCCTAATTGTATCTGTTTATGATAATTGTCATATATTTTATTCCCTTCACTTCTCTGTTTCCTATTTCTTTTTTTAATTTTGATCAAAGTGGATTACAAATCTTTTACAGTAATATTTTAGATACATAGTGATAGTGAATCAGGAGTGTTCCCACCACCAATATTGTCCTCCTTTCACCCATGTTCCCATCATGCATCCCATATCCCCCTTTTTTAACCCCCAGGTTGCTAGTATAGGTGGTCCTCTCTGTCTAGTATGTTGTGAATTGGGTATCAATTCTGTTGTCATTGGCTTTGGATTTGGTGCTTAAGTTTGAACCTTTTTTTATTTCTACTTAATGTTCATGTGACTGTTTGGTCTTGGTACCCTCCATTATTTCCCCCTACAGTTGTGAGGCAGAGCAAAGATGGTTCAAGTTTTTTGGTTGTGTTTGAAGGAAAGAGAAAATAATAATAACAATAATAATAATAATAATAAATGGGTCGAAAATCAAACAAGCAAAAAAATGAGAGGAGTCCTTCAAGAGACTATATCTATCAATTTAAGAGCAGAGAAGGAAAAGGAATGAAAAACTTAACAGTACAAAAAATAAAATAAAAGATTAAAAAAATCAAACAAAAGACTCAAAAAGCACCAAAGCAGTATAGACAGCAGCCATACAATAACCACAGTCCTGAAAAAAAAAAGTCCCCGAAAAAGAAAGAAAAAAAACAGCAATAGACAACAACAATGACAAAACTGAAAGAAAAATGTGCTTGTGTGCAACTCTTTTTTTTTCTGGCATAGGTATAAAAATATTGGGGAGATTAGAAAGGGAATTCCTTTGGCCTAAGAGATACAGGGTTTCTCTGCCACTGATGTATACTGTCATGGAAGTAACTACAGGCTCCATACATGCTCTTTTACTCTCCCCTAGGTTCTTCTGTGGTATCTGGGAACTTTCCGCTCAGTCTCAGGTGATAAAATCGTGCCTCTGTAACTAGAGATCTTGATATTTGCATAGGTCAAAGGATGAAACCTAGGATGAAGTCTTTCTTTAAGGTTCTCAGAGTTGTGATCCATCACTCTTGTTTTAATCGGTCTTCTGTAATTGGTGGTCTTGGTTTTTGCCCCGATCCTAGGATGAAACCAAGTTAGATATCTACAGAAGACTGACTCTGATAATCATGACTGGGCAGTACTTATCCTGGGACCAATAAAAAGGACCCTAGTCTAGACCCTGGCCTATGATATGTACAACAAACAAGTTCTCTAATTGGAGAGGTCTGACTGAAACAACTGCAACCTAGCAGATATCATCGGGAAACATAATGAAAAAAATCTATCCTCATAATGAAAGAATGTATCCTAGGCTTTGTTCTAGGATGGGGCAAAAACCAAGACCACCAATTAAAGAAGTCTATTTCCTATTTCTAATAATATTCTTCATATAGGTTTCTTTAGTAATAGCCTATATCGTTTTTAACTTAATGGTAGTGTCCTATTTTTATCATAGCTTTTCATAAAAGCTTTACCAAGATGTTACGAGAAGATGAATGACATAATATATTATTGGTTTGACATTTATTATAGAGCTAGTTTTCCAGAACTCAAATATTAAATTATATGGAGAGGTTATCTAAAAGGAATACAATAATAGTTTACACATACAGATATTTCAGAGTCAAAATAATAGTACATAAGGTATAACATAGCACAGTTTGTCTCACAGTTTCTGAGTTTAAGGTTTTCCTAGATCACATTTAGGTCATGAAGAAGGAAGTGAATATGGTATTATCACTTAACTTGCAAATTATATATGTAACTATAAAGATTATTCATTATAAATGTCATTAAATAATTGCTTGAAATGGTAAAAATAATAATATAATTCGTTATATTACTTTAGATCTTTGAAAATATGCACAAAGGAAGCTTTGAAGATATTGTTCAATTGAATATAACTGGGATCTCTGTTTCTACTTCCAGCTTTCCTTCTCCCATTCTCTAGGGGTCATTCTTTGCTATTTCTTAGCATGTTTCACTATTTGTGTTTAGAATTAAACTGGGTTTCGTTTCTACTTTTCCCAGAAGGTTAATTTTTGTAACTATTTTTTTGAAGAAAGATAATTCTCTCTGAGAACAATTTTTATGATCGAAAGCATGAAACTCAGTTAAATTTTCAGCACCGGTGGAAACAACCCTTCCTTGCACCATTATCCTTTGCTCAGTACCACCAAATATGATTCGTAAAATGAGAGAAATGATAGCACAGCGATAGGGTGTTTACTTTGCGTGCTGCCACCCAGGTACAGACCATATAGTCCCCCAGCCTGCCAGAAGCTATTTCCCATTGTAGAACAGGGAGTAACCCCTGAGTGCTGCAGGGTGTGGCCCCAAAACAAATAAACAAAAGCAAGAGAAATAAAACAAACGATTTTCTTCGATTAATTCCCTAAAACCTAACTTTCATTTAAAGTTCAATATCTCTATTGAGGTTTTATTTTTCTTATTTCTATTTTAAACCTATATTCCTCATATTACCCTGAGGTAAATATAATGTAATGGTTGACTCTATGGATCAGAGTTTTTATTTAAACTTCTGAGTCTGTATTTTAACACACTGAATTTTAACAAAAAATATAGAAAGAAAATAACAACTCTATCCATTTTTAATAGCATTAACAGTAATGTGTGTACAAGGTCTCCATTTTAGCCCATTGTGAGTAAGATAGCTCAGTACCAATCTGTACAGAACATAAATCTTTCCATGCCACCAGGAATATCTTGAAGCTTACCAAGGAATATTATACCCTTATAACCTCATTCTGTCTACTCTATTTCTGACATGTAATACTTGCCTTAACCAATATTAAAGCTTCAGGCGTATGAATTATTTGCCACAAAAATATTATTTTTGCAATATCTAGAAATGTAGTTTTCCACCACTTCTCTTCCACTAAATCTGACTTCGTCAGCAACAGAACTGTCTATTTTCTCAGGGCTTTAACTTCACAGTTAAACTGCACCATAGAACTCAGATGGAAGATGGCAGTGTCCCAAGATCAACTATCACAAATCCTGCTACTTCTATCGAATATTAGTAACTTTTATTGAACAAGTACTTCTCAAATTGTATGTTTTTGGTCAGTTTTGGAGTCATAAATGGCTCACTTTGACCATTAAAATTACTTTTATTATTGCTTTTTTCAAAAAATATTTTTCTTTTCAGAACTATAGAAGACATACGCTGGTGCTTTAAAAGTTATCATTAGTCTTGGTTAATTAAAAATTGGCTTTGATTTGCTGAGGTATTCTCTTAGTTATGTTTATTCAGGTTGGATTTGTTGAGTTTTATGGAATACATATTTTTATAAATCCTTGGTGATTTTATTTTTAGGTAATTATTCTTTTTTTTATTCCTCTGGGATATCAAGCATCCTAAATTGCATGACGGCATCACATATGTGCTTTCCTGTTTATTTTCATTAACAGTAACTTAGGTTTCCTTTTTCTTGTCTCTTTTTAAAAATGTGTTTGAATAATTTGTCTTCAGGCTTATTGGCATTCTTTGGTTAGGCAGAGCCTATTTTTAAGTCCATTGAATCAATTTTTCACTTCAGATATTTTCTTTTATAATGGCATAATCATTAAATAAAATTTACATTTATTTCATGGTGTTTATGTAGAATTTTTTCTAGGATGTCTAATTAAATTTAAATTAATAAATTTAATTTAAAAATTAAACAAAATTTAATGAAATTATTTACTACTATCTGTTCCTATAAAGGCTACTTTTTCCTGCTTTGCTTTTAACTCTATAATATATTTATCCAGTTCTCCTGTTTATTGTTTTATTTCTTTGCATGTCATGTAATAATGGTATATTGAATAACTATATAAAAAATAACAGGCAAGGAGCCAAATAAAACTTACAAAAAAGATAAAGGGCATTTTTTTCATGCATCCAACCTCAATTCAAATCACCAGTACCACCCCTTGAGCACTGCTGAGTGCTCAGCACAAATCAAGAAATAATTCTTGAGCATCATCGGGTGTAGCCCAAATGACTCCCCAAATAAAAGAGAAAGAAGGGTAAAAAGAGAGAGAGATGATACTTTATTTAAGAAAGGAGAATAATACTTCTGTGGGACCTGATTGAGCTCATTTTAAAATTAGTCAATGTATCTGAGCTTTTGTTTATTTGAGTTTTCGTATGATTTATTACGCCTTGAGGTAAAGATCAGATCTCTGGCTATTCTCAGCTCGTTGACCTCCACATATGAAATTCCACTTGCTCCTGAAACCTAGATATTAAGGTTTACCTCCTGGTTGACATTCCTGTGACATTTTTGCAGCTTCCATGCCACTCCCTCTGCATCTTCTCAGCGGGTCCATTCCACATCCCCCTGGACTATGCATATATATATATATATATATATATATATATATATATATATATATACTATACTTATGTATATATATATATAGTACAGCAATAACTGTACTACTCACACTGCACACTCTTGTACAACTTGTCACTGAACAAGAACAGATAATAAAGGTAAAGGATATCATCCATGGGGCCTGATATAAAGAGAATGATGAAAGAAGAGCTGATAATTCATATCATCTGCCATTTTTATTTTAAAGACTGACAAGGGATTGGTTGATTTGATTTTCTTCATCTTTTCAAAGAATTAGCTATAAGTTGCATAGATTTTCATGGATATTTCTTTTTTTTATTTTTATTGACTAGAGACAGGAGTGATAGCACAGAAAATAGGCTAACCCACGTTCAATCCTCTGCATCCTTATGGTCCTCTGAGCACTGCCTGAGTGTTGAGCCAGGAGTAACCCCGAGCACCACCAGGCATGGACCCCCCAAAAAATAATTTTACTGACTCATTTTTTAAATGATTTACTGTTTTGTATATTTGTTTAAGCCTTTATTTGTTATTCCATCTTCAGTTGTAATTTGAATTTCTATAATGGGTGTATATGTATTTAATTATCTTGTTGGCATTTTCTAAGTTTTCTAGTTTGATGTTTTTGTATCAGAACATTTTGATGTTTTTCTGATCTGACCCTGCTTCAAATATTGTAAACCTTCACATATTAACCTGTTTTTTTTTTTTTTTACATTCTGTTTGATAATTCCTACACCTGAGCCTATTGATTGCTTTTCTCTTCAGAGAGTAATTTTTTTGTTAGCTGGACAGACACCTTGTGTTTTTTTTAATGCTAGCTGTATGCACTGTATTCTGATAATACAAACTGAAATAAACAGTCCTTTCATGTGAGGATTTATATAAATCTGACCAGAAGTTGAACAGTATTTAACAATTTCGGTAGCTATAGTTACCAGAGGTTCCAAATTCCTTTAGAGTCTTTGTGTTTCTCCCCTTGATTTCCCATCCACTTTTGTAATCCATTTCTGAGAGTCAGTGCCTCACATCTTTTTCGCTATAATCCACTTAGTAAACAGGAGATCAATGTGTGGCGGGAAAATGTGGGGTGGGGGAAGTGTTTTATAATACTCAAATTAAATCTCAGCCTGTTTGTCTGTGTCTTAGAACTGGAAAAGTCAAAAACTTGTGTGATGATGTGTGCCTTTCCCTTTCTTACTGCCTATACCCTTATCAGACTACCTCATTAACAGTTTATTCAGAAACTCTGATCTTTGTCTTGTTTTTTTCTCTCCTTTTTTTCTCTAGAGTTTATTTTGTTAGAGATATTTAACCCTCTAGGCCTAGTTCATTTGTGGCTCCCAAACTTGACTTCTGGGGAAGCTGAGGAAGACCTGAAGTCTTTACATGAAAATCTTGGGGCCCGGGAGGTAGCATGGAGGTAAGGTGTTTGCCTTTCATGCAAAAGGTCATCGGTTCGAATCCCGGTGCCCCATATGGTCCCCCGTGCCTGCCAGGAGCAATTTCTGAGCATGGAGCCAGGAGTAACCCCTGAACATTGCCGGGTGTGACCCAAAAACCAAAAAAAGAAAAAAAAGGAAATTCTCATGGAGTTTAATTTTTGATATTTTGTGTTAAGGCAGAAGAGGAAAGAGAACTAGATAATTTGGCTACTGTAATGGGTTGACTTAAACTTCCCTCTTGGAAAAAGTAGTCAGTTAAATGGATTACGGTCTGCTTGAGGGACAAAAAGTAATGAGAGATATAAAGGCACCAAAAAGATGAAGAGTAGTTTCTTTTTTTGACCCCATATAGACATCTGTAATTCTTTGACTCTATGGTCTTGATAGGAAAGAAAGTAGCCTCACTTTGACCCCCCATCAGGGCCCAGAGACAGAAGGACGGTAGACTTTCTTCTTATCCACAAAGCATAAAGACAGAGAACCAAAAGGACAAAAGGACAAAGAACTACACGACTACAGACAATGAGAGGTAGGCATCAGAGCTGCAGTACCCAACTACAGAGCATTAATCATAGAACAGGACAGAAAGATAAAAAGAGAGAAAGAGAGAGAGAGAGATGGATCTCAAACTGTTCAAATGAACAGCACAAATTTTGAGTGATGGCACAAATATGCACATATTAAGATCAGAATGCTCGAGAACCAGAGAGGACCTAGCAAGAAACCATCTTGAGGCCAGGACCTAGAACATGGAGGATCATAAATTAACTCCTAAGACTGTTAAACAATAAGTATCTGGAGTTTTGTATGCAAATCTTCCATAAATTAATCAAAGTCCCTTGAAACTTAGGACTAAAACTATTATTTTGTTTGTTTGTTTTCGGGTGACACCCAGTGGCACTCAAGGATTATTCCAGGCTCTATGATCAGATATCGCTCCTGGCAGTTTTGCGGGACCATATGGGATTTGAACCACTGTCCTTCTGCATGCAAAGCAAAAGCCCTACCTCCATGCTATCTCTCCCTGGCCCCTAAAACTATTTTTATAGTGACATTGAAAGTGTGAAAGTCAACTAAAATATATGGCAGTATTTCTCAGCCATTTTTCAATTGATGGCCACCTGGCTTGAGGTATGGCTCTCATTTCCATGATTTTCTCCTAATCCCCACTTTGAGATATCCTCAGTTTCACAGGGTTGAGAAATCATTGTTGTGAGGCATCTTTCACTTTCATATTAGATCCTACTTGCATCTAACAATTCATCATAACCAACTTCTAAATCTTTCTGTCAACTTCTGATTCTAGCAATTTCTATTTTAGGTAATAAAAATCTAAATTATCAAAACATAATCAAAATTATCTCACCCAGGTTATGCTAATTTTGAAGAAATAGTTTGCCCTGAAATCTCAAGTCTTTAATAAGGCATTGTAAATAAAAGTTTTTTCACATACAGTATTTTTCAGAAGTTCACTCAAAGGTCTCCTCAATGTATTTTTAATTTTCTATTTCTATCATCCAAGTACTTCCATCAACATTGTTAGGAAAAATATTTTTACAGTTTGAAAATATTTTAAAAATAAGTTGTACAATGAAAACTTCCAAGCCAAATGTAAAATATATGACATCAAGCTTAAGACAATTCAAATTGTATGTTTTAATTATAAATGACAAAAGTGTATGGAATATATAAGTCTTGTGACTGATAAAACTGTGAAAACTTTTAATAATGATTATACCTATTCATAGGAACTATCCACAGTGTATAAATGTGCTAAAAAGTAAAATATAAAATTATTTAAATGAATTATATAATAAAACCGATATATTCTTTATAATTTATAACACTTGTAAGTGTGATTATAATTAAATCAAACATAGTTTAGTTAACTTAATATAAAACTTAAGGATACCAATAATTCATAAACTTATGACATATAAAAAATAAAAATGTAAACTATTGTTTTTATTGCACAATTTTTTTAAATTGTTTTATTAAGTTTGTTTAAAGACCATGATTCTCATAGTATATTGGTTCCAAGATCAATCCCATCACCAATGGAAAATTCCCTCCACTATTGTCCCCAGATTCCAACCCATTCCCAAGCCTACATCCTTAATAGGTACAAATTAATATGTTTTATATTGCTTGTTTACATTTAAATAATAAAAATATATATTTTAAATATACAGAAATAAGAAAACTGGTGAAAATTTATGCATCTTGCAATAATGTCATTAAGCCATTGTCAGGTTTGATAAGGAATTGATTGTTAGTTGATTTTCTTTATTTTTTTTTTCAGAACATTATGTGGCTTTGAATCCACTTTGATGTCTAAATTGGTGAGTTCCTACTGGGATAACAATATAGAAAATTATTGAAATTGTTTTATTGGCCTAACAATTCAGGAATTTCAGGCTCTATAGTTGATATTTTGGCTTTTGCGGAGTGTGGTTTTTTGGCTGACAGGGCTTCAGAGAGTACAAGAGAGTGGAGGATGGGGGAAGGATGCCCCAATCCAAAAGTTTCCTGGCAGACATGAAGTTTTGATCAATTTTGATGTCTCTGCAGAAATCAGTAATTAATGACTAAAGCTGAGCCATTAGTAAAGTGGTCATTGTGGGTGCAGCTGACATGGCTTTAACATGGCAAGGATTGGACCTGCCCTCTACTCCTGAGATTGTCATTTTCGACCCTATTACCTGTGTACCCATGGTTTTTCACCACTTGGTATACATCTCTTCCGTGAATAATGAGTCTATGGAGCTGGAAGAATGCAGGTATAGGATATATTTTAGCCTGCCAATGATTCTAGAAATATGAGAAGATGAAGGGAGGGAACCCACATTTCTATGTGATTGTTTTTTCTAAGGAAATCATTACCTGCAGTCATTCAAATTGCACTCCAATCAAGTTTTCTGGCACATTGTTTGTTGAATCCAAAAGTAGTTTGAGAGATTATGATCTCAATCTAGGGTTAAGCAAAATAACATTCAAGGGTAGAACAATAGTACAGTGGGCTGGTGAATCTAGATTTGATACCTGGCACTTTATATCACCTCCCAAGCCCACAAGCAGAACCAAGAGAAAGACCTGAATCTTTTGAGAGTGGAAAAATAAATACTCTGTATTTTTTTTTTATCTTTTTTTGGGTCACACCCGGCAGTGCTCAGGGGTTACTCCTGGCTCCATGCTCAGGAATTGCTCCTGGCAGGCACGGGGAACCATATGGGGCACCGGGATTCGAACCGATGACCTTTTGCATGAAAGGCAAACGCCTTACCTCCATGCTATCTCCCGGGCCCCAATACTCTGTATTAATTTAAGTATTTTAATACTTTAGAATATCATTAATAAAATCTAATTTAATGGTAATAGATATACCAGTTGTTGGATTTTACTGGTAGCTTAACTTTATCATGAAAATTTTTGATAAATGTTGTCATGCTAATACCATTCATTAAAGTTCCATGGCCATTTTTGATTGCTATTTTCTCATCAAATTATTCACAGAATTACTTCATGGAATATTTGCACTTTTATTTATTACAAAATATTCAGAAAATAGTAAACAATTATGTATTTAGGATGGTTGTTCTCAGATTAGTAAAGCACTTTAAAATAAATCCTGTTTTGATAGAAACTAATGAGGACAGAACATTGAAGATCTAAAGCAGAATATTTTTCTCTAACTCTTCTCTTTCTCAAAAATTGTCATTCAAATTCATGGTGCTATTTTTCTTTGGGGGGGAGAGCAGTGGGCCACTGCTGGCAGTGCTCAAAACTTTCTCCTTCCTCTGTGCTCTGACCTCATTCCTGACAGTGGTCTGGTAGTGTTGGAAATCAAATCAGTGTAGCTCCTATATGATCTTTGCAGCTCTCTGAAACAGAGTGTGATAAAAATGAAAGTATAAACAGCTTGCTTTGAGTTTTTAATATAGGTATGAGTTATTAAATATATAATATTGCCTGTCTCTTTATTTATATTCCCAAACATTAATGGAAATAGGGGAAAGGATAAGTAAGTGATGGAATATAAACCTATCTAGGCTTTGAAACTGTTTATAGTTAAAATTGTCTTTAGGATTTAACTTAATTTATAGGCCTATATATATAGATTTTTTGTTTTATTGCTTTGTAATATTTTTCCAAGTGATGCAATTACATTTGAGTAAATGGGACACGTAGCTTATAGATATCTGCTTCTTATTCCAAAAACCTTAATGTCATCAGTGAACATAATTTCTGAGAAATAAAGAT
>PVKC010050765.1:0-10510 GCA_004027635.1 Crocidura indochinensis
GAAAGTGTGTTGGGCCAAAGAAATGGTTCAAAGGACTGCAGCATGTGAGACTCAAGAGCAATCCTAGGTTTCACATGGATCCCAGAAAACCACTGGCAATGACCTCAGCACCACCAGAATTGGATCTCAACCCCAAACTCCACATTCCCACCCCCCAAAAAAAGGCAGTACGTTAAATTTAAGTGGAAGAAACAACCACAGCAACTACTGATTACTAGTAAAAAGAGTAGCTATTCTGAGCATGCTGCCCATGTGTGCCATGTTCTGGTGAAATACATCTATCAGGTCAGGTCAAGAACTCGAGTCAACAGATTGCAATTAACGGTTACTAACTGGTTGACTGAAAAGTGAGAACTGGAGCACACTGACCTCAGCACCATGGGCTCCAGAGCTTGCGAGGCTAATCGCTCAAACATCCGCTGCAGCGGTGGGTGTAGCGCGTGGTCTTCATCAGCCAGGGCGGCACTGCAGCGCTGCAGCAGTCGCGCATGAAGACCAGCTTCACACATCACTTGCTGGTTTCTCTCCGTGTGCACCAACGATTGTAAGATATTTGCCACGGCAAGCTGAAGGTCCAAGGCGTGCTGAAGTCAACAAAGAAACCCATGCCACCACGGCACTCTTAGGTGACCATTATCTTTGGGTGAAGAAGCACACCTTCCAATACACATTCAAACAGAGGAGGAAACTGGCTCAGAGTAACACAACACAGCACTAGGGAAATGGTCTCCAATCACAGTTTGGCAGAAGAATCTCCAGATGGTCTCCACTGTTTTCTAAGTCTCTTGCACTACATGTCTATATGACTAATTATGTAGAAATAAGAGGTGCAACGTCTTTTAAATATAGTGCAAATAGCCAATTTGGGAGCCACCATTTGCATAATGTGGTGGTCTTCTAGATCTCAGAGGCTACATAGTATTTTAACAACACTGGCCACCCGAGCCTGAGTCCACCTAGACATGCTACTAGACACTTCAGGCACTTTTGAAAACATTTTTAATATTCTTTTTCGTTTGTTTGTTTTCGGGCCACACCCTGCGATAGTCAGGAGTTACTCCTGGCTCTGCGCTCAGAAATCGTTCCTGGCTCAGGGGACCATATGTGATGCGGGGATCGAACCCAGGTCTGTCCTGGGTCAGCAGCTGCATGTAAGGCAAAAGCCCTACTGCTGTGCTATCGCTCCAGCCTGAAAAACTTTTTAGATTTCCATTAAGAACTTCTATTGCTAAAGAGGAATTACAATCATTTATACCCCCCTCCCTAAAGGAATTAGTGGTAGCAGTTGTAACAAGTGAAATGTATTTGAAAATTCACATATCTATAACTTCTAAGAAAGTTAAAATCTCTCAAATTTTTCCTGCTATGTACATCAGTTGGTGTACATCATAGAGCTTCAATCTCTTGGTTCCTCTCACTTGATCATACAGTCAACTTCCTTTCATCCACGAGGGATGGGAGGAGCTAACACTTCCCAACTTACTTCTGGCTGGGTCACTGATCCCACAGAGGCCAGGAGGTCCAGCATTGCAAGCATGGCACCAGGATGGATGATGACGGCATCAGAACTCTGGAGAGATGATGTGGTCACATGCAATTTCAGGTCAGCCACATTTTTAGCAGGGTAAACAGGGGGTGTTGAAACAGAATGATACGCATGCCTGTCAGGAAGAAAGGGAGTGTGATATTAATTACAATCACAGGGTTTTTTGTTTTTTAATCTTTTCATTGTCATCTTTATCCACTGACAATGCTTCAAGGCTGTGGTGAGTGTTCTGGTACTTTATGGTAAGAAAGCCAATACCATTAAATCTACCAATGTGATTGCTTTCTTTTGAAATTGGCTATTTGCTTTTCACTTTTCCTTAAATCACAGGCTACAAGATAATAAGATATAAGACTGATGTGGACTAGGTTAACTAAGGCAGGTTAATTGGCTGCCAGAGACTAAATACATGAAAGTATATGAATTTTTCTTAAGTTTATTTGGAACTACTATTGATCACTTTTACCAATGAAAAACTTTTATCACCATTAAAAAATAAAACCTTAAAGGTTCTATTTGTTGTTATAAGTTTCTGCTGTGTCTTGAACACACAACACTTGGTTTTGCTTTATTATATTTTGCCACACCGGGAGGTGCTCAGGCCTTATTTCTAGCTTGGTGCTCAAGGATCACTCCTGGAGCACATGGGGAACCATTTGGGGTACCTTATCCTCTGTCTCTGGCCTACAACACGATTTAGAATCACTGATCTTCACCTTCTCTGTCATATCTTCTTCTAGAGAAGTTTTTCACATTTCACACATGTTCGCACATTGCACATTTCATAACCTGGCACTAGGAAGCAAATGCTTGGTCTATGGAGTCTATGGGAGTGCTCTGATCACATGAATCATTCTCAGCAGAATTTGTCTAATGCTAAGCTCCATCACTGAGAATGGTGCTGCTCCACACTCTGGCACAAGAGCAACTTGGGAACAGATGCTTCAAGTCAGTGATTTAGTAGCAAAGAATTGGCACTGCCATATTTAAATTTTATTTTTCTCTTTTTAACAACAATTCTAGGAAAGGATTCAGCTTTTCCCATTAAGACATATCACGTGGGTGTTCCTGGTTTATATAAAGTTAGTAGAGCTACTACCCACTCAGGTTTTTTTACTTTCTCTCCTCATTTATGTTCAGAGATTTGATTTTTAAAATTACTAAGAAAGATTTTTAAATATTTTTAGCAAAATGTATCCTCCTCCAGAGTTGCTTTTTTTACTCTTTAAAATATTTTGATCAATCTGGGAAAAAAGATTCAAAATCTGTCTAGAGCAGAATTATTCAAGGGTGGTGGTGGATGTGGCCCACTTCTGGGTCCCAGAATATTCCAAAAGGGCTACAGGTGAATTCACGTAAGTGAGGGGTGATAACATAAGAAACTAGGGGACATACCAAAAATGTGGGAAGGGGACAGAAAGGTAACCATGTCAGAACTGGGCAACAGTTAGAAAGAGATAAGAACACTCTAGTGTTAGCATGTAGTATGGCATCTAATAGTATGGCATGTACTCCCAGAAATGACAGGCATAACCGAAACAGGATTAATGCATAGCAGCTTTCCTTGAACAAATAAGCAAACACTGATTCTAAGTGTCTATTTCAGTGTGAGGTCCTCCAAACTTAATTAAGTAGTCAGATTAGTGTAAATTTAGATTTAAATTATAGCTAATTTAACTCCAGAAAGAAGCTATTATTATTATGTTTTTGGAAATGGAATATTTTACTAATAGATATCTATCAAAGCAGTAAAAATTCTTTGTTTTTGGGTCACACCCAGCAGTGCTCAGGGGTTACTCCTGGCTCCATGCTCAGAAATTGCTCCTGGCAGGCACGGGGGACCATATGGGGCACCGGGATTCGAACCGATGACCTTTTGCATGAAAGGCAAACGCCTTACCTCCATGCTATCCCCCGGGCCCCCCAGCAGTAAATATTCTTAATTTACATTAGAAAATATTTTGATAATGGAATCACAATTTATTCTTCTCAAACAAAAGAGTATTACAGATGAAAAATATTTAAATGGTAATTTTAGAGAAAAACCGAACACTGTGCAAAATAAAAAAGTTTAAAATTTTTAACTATTTTATGCTTCAATTACTTTGAAATTTTACAGTAATTGCTACTTAAGACTATTTTAAATTCTCACATATATTTAAAACCTGCCTCCCACTCTGGGAACAGATACTTAAATATTTAAATTCTGAGATTGCTTTGACTTAGCTATGAACAAATGTCTATAGATATTGAATATATTAGTACTTGACAACTTCTTTCTATTGCAGATATATTCTGGAGAAACATTTTTATATATATCTGCTTTTTTTTTGGACACACAGGCAGTAGTCAGGTGTTAATCCTTCCTTTACACTCAACAATTCCTCTTAGTAGGATGCTGGGGATCAAACATGGGTGGGCCATATACAAGGCAAACACCCTAGCCCTATGTACTATCAGTCTGGCTCCAATTTTGACCGATTAATTTAGATGCAATTCTCTTTTAGTATTTATAAATATCACTAATGAGAAAGATTATGAGTTATAGTTTTCCAAATTATTTTCCTCCAATTTTTAATCAAGAGGAAACTCATGTCAGGATTTAACCTATTGAGAAGTAACTTAAGCTCAAAACTTCCTTAGAGCCCACAAGCCACAAGAACCCTGTAGTCTTGTTTTCCTTTTCTGACAACAAAACTACAGCGCCACCGCCCAGCCCCCAGTCAATCATAAATTTTTATAAGAAATAAAATACTTTTACATATGTTAAATTATCTTTTTTATAATTTTGATTTGGAACCACACCCAGAAGGAAGTACTCAGGGCTCTGGATCTGTACTCTGGAGTGACCCCTGACAGTGCTCAGGGGACCATATATGTATATAAGGTGCCGAGAACAGAACTTAGGTTGGCCTGAAAACAAGACATGTGCTTAGCCACTGTGTATCTTTCTGGCCCTCAGATTATAATTCAAATAAAAAGTTATAATGGATCTTTTTGAATGTGTCCCTTTAATATGTGGATTTTTTCTGAAAGCATTTTGGGGTGGATAATTTCAAAGTGATAAATATCTTTATAAGCAGCAATTTTTAAGCTATTAGTATTTATGAAGAATCATAAATGAAGGTTTCTTTTGGAGAAGGAGGGGCCTCCCAAGTGGTGAGAAGGAGGTAAAGTCTACTCCTAGTGGTGCTTATTGTACCAAGTGTAACACGGATTGATTGGAGACAAAATACATATAGACATGTATTCCAATTACCTACATGAGATTTTTATAATTTAAATTATTTATAAAACCATTTTACCCATTTATTTTTAAATTTTTATGGTATAGTGAGCAGACACAAATTTTCTAACAAAACTTTTGCCTCTTTCATATTTTAGCACAAGCATACTAAAGTGATTCATTGATTTTTATGTTTTCTAAATTAAAAACTGCTCTGAAAAAATAGTAATTTTTAAACATGAAAAACAGTAGTTTTAAAGTTGTAATATATTGAACTGCATTAAATGCACTCAACTATTTTGAACTATGCTTTATTAATAAAAGAAAATAAGCTAGCTAGAAATTATATAATTTTGAGAGACAAGATAAAATACATAAACTGTAACAAATACCTTTGAAATAGTAATTTCAAATACACCCAAATTTCAAAACCTGTTAAATAAAATGAAACAGCAGAGCTCTAATTTTTAAAGGCACATAGAGGAATATTAGACAAAACTTAAGTAGTGAGGTTTGGTTAGGAGGAAAACAAGGAAGGAAGAATATTTGTTTCCAACTGCATACAAAAGATTATGGTCATTTTTTTGTACAGGCTGCAGTTGGAATGTTAAATAAATCTTAAGTATGCTTCTGCTAACAGAAGGATGTTATAGTGATAAGTTTTTTATATGAGGTTAACTGAATCAGCTCAGAGAGATTTACATAAAACTAACGAAACAAAGAGCTGGAGAGTTTTGGATTGTTTAGTTTTGAGGGCTGCTTGTTGTTTGGGGGCACACTCAGATGTGTTCAGGGCTTATTCCTGGCTCTGTGTTCAGGGATCACCCCTGGAGACTCAAGGGACTATAATGGGTATTGGGAATCAAACCTAGTCAGCCACAAAAAAGGCAAGTGCCCTAGCCACTATCACTCTGGTCCCAAGAGTGCAGGAATGTTTTTAATACCTTTTTTCCCTCCAAATGTTAGTCATGACAAGTATCATATTACCATCACATTTCAGCAGGTTGAACCTGAAGGTGACAATCCACATTTCCTTAGCAGTGCTGTGATGTCTACTTTGGAGTAACAGTTTAAAAATGAAGTATAGGGGCTAAAGCAATGTGATGCAGCAGTACGGCACTTGCATTGTATGCAGATGACCCAGGACAGATCCCCAGCGTACCGTGTGGTCCGCCAAGCCAGGTGCAATTTCTGAGTGCATAGCCAGGAGTAACTCCTGAGCATCACTGGGTGGGGCTCAAAATTTAAAAAAGAATATTTAAAGTAGAAACACTCATAAAAGGGCACGAAATCAGCTTTTCTCACACAATAAGTTATATCTTTGCTCTAAATAACAAAACAAATATTTTATTCTAAATAATGAAGCAGGATGACAATATTTCTACACGTCCTTTATATATTCAGCATATTTTCTCTCAGAAATATACTCAGGCTAAGTTGATTATTTTAAGACTTAAAAGTGTGAGGTTACAAACACAATCACATTAACATGTAATTAAGCACAGAACAATCAGAAACCCACACAAATAAAGATTGACTTCTCTTGTAAGATCAGTACCTTTTCCTGGACAAAGCTGGTGTACCCCAAGGAGAGGGGAGAGAAGACTCACTTGTCAGGCAAGGAGGTATCTGTTCTGCACGACTACAGATGACAAAACAAGACAGGGTGGTTGAGAGAGGTTAGAGAGAACACCAGGCTGGCAGCTGGTTAGTTTCACAAGAAATACCAGTAATGGTGTACTAAGGAACATCCTCCATAAACCGCAGGAACAAGGAAAAAGACTAGGACACATGCACTGAAGGGAACAGGAATTCATGCTTAAGGCAGATGCTTATCAATAACGTTGACACTGACACATTTGTTAAACAGAGTGCTGGGAGCCGGCTCTGAAACAGAGCACACTAAAAAGGAGGCATACTAAGTAGGTATACAAAGAAAACAAGGAGGCAGGATACAAAAACTACAGGAGCTCTACTCAAGTACTTACTTATTTGTGGAGAGAATATGAAAATTGGTTATTTTATAAAACAAAGCCATGGTCACTATTAAAAGTGATCATGCCTAGGGGAAATGTGTAGCATGTTACTTTCAAAGGGAGAACTGAAGTTGCAAAAGTTTGCATACTAAAAATAAAGCACCTAGGAAACACCGTACCTCGAAAACCTTCCTCAGAACTCTGAATTTCCCTTATCAGACATTCTAGCTTGATATATAGCAACCATTTGTTTCTGTGTCTGTGTTTAAACTGAAGGAAGGCCAAAACCAAGACAATGTTGCTACAGAATCCTCAATGCTGAGCAAAGAGCTTGGTATGCAGGAATGAGGAGGTAAGTCAGATATTTTTGAATCAAACATTGTTTCTTAGGGAGTCACATCACTTTTGCAAGACTCAGAAATACTGAAAAATCCACCATCTGTCTAGAAACATATTGTATAACAATATTCTCTACTGATAGCCAGTATCAGTGAGTCTGGATACACACAATGTTGCTAAGAGTAAAGAAGATAAAGGTGCTTATAAACCAATGTTCACCCAATTCAAAAAAATCAACATCATAAAAACAGTATTAGGCATTATTAAATTAAATATATTTGATTCTGAATTTATAAGTAATATGCAAATCTCTAAGCAATCGTAACATTCGCAAATAAAGTGACAGACAAGAAAAGAAATGGATCCTTCTTAAAATTTTCTCTCAGGTAAACTTATAATTCAAGTCAAACATATATATATATATATATATATATTATTTTTTTTAAACATAGTAAGCTTACTTTGTTTCATTTATTTATTCTGGGCATTGCTCAGCAGTGCTCAGAGATTACTCCTGCTTTACACTCAGGAATTACTGCTGATAGGAACTGGGGCAATCATATGGAATGCCAAGGATCAAAGTCTGGGTCAGCCATGTGCAGGGCAAATAGCCTACCTGCTGTACTATGGCTCCAGCCCCATAAGATACTCTTTAATTCAGAACACACAGCAAATCATACCTGTCAAAAGAATCTGTGGCTACTTTGTAGAGGTAAATAAAGAGTTTACTGCAGTGCCGTAGAGTGGGTGACACAGAGTCCATCAAGATTACATCTTCTTCTAAAAGCCTTTGAAATGGCTGTGTATTTGAGGGGAAGACATTCATGGGGCTTATTTTCCTTAGGTCTGAGAAGCAGCCAAGAAATCGCACAGCATCTGCCAACTTCTCATACTGAATCTCTGTTTTGAAGAAATGAGAGTTGGCTGGCTCATAGCGCATTGCTGCAGTCAGTGTACAGAAAACAGTGTGAAGGAGTTCAAACACTTGATTCTGGTTCACTTTCTCCCAGCCATTCTTGGGGGGCGAGCTCAGAGATCTTTCCATAGCAACAAGCAAGGATGTAATGTACACAAATCCTCCGACTTTCCTAAAAACTGTTCTTGAACGGTGGCTTTCTCGAAGGACTGACAGGAGGGCCTGCAAGGAACAAAACACACACAAAGGAAAATGAATGTTAAAGGGAAACCACATTCTGTGACTGCTACTGGGTTCCTGTCATTCACCAACAAACACTTTGAACCATGTAAAATATGGTTTGAAAAAACTCTACTTAAGAGAGAAACTATCCTTGTGACAGTCTGCAGTTTTGTGCAATCCAGGTTCGAGAGCTTTTCCTATATATTTCAGATACTAATATTAATGAATTAATTTGGTTTATTAAATTAATGCTTTTACAAAGTAAATTTGTTCAAGTGGTAAAATGTTTAGGAATCAACTTACATAAAAAGTACAACTGTGAATACAAATTGATTTATTCTAGAATAAATGAGAGATTATCAGGGCAACCAAAACTTGAGGAATTCAAAGCACAGAAAGAGATCGTATATTGATGCTGGGAAAAGGAATTGCTTAGGAGATTTTCTCTTGCAAAGTGAACTGGAACCCTTACTCAATTCACAGTGGACTGAAAACATGCTCATTGTTGGAAGAATTGTGAATGCTAAATATGACATGAAGTTTAAACAAGTAAAACAATCTTATAATTCATAAAAATAGATTATTTTCTTATTGGTTAAGATTTCTAATTCTACTATCTATTTTAAAAAACACTTAACATTATCTAATTTTTAGAGACATTTAATTATGTACTCAGCACTTTTAAAAGTACTTTCATGTGATGGATTACTTAATCATCTCAATATTCATATGTGTTAAGACATATTTTCATTCTAATTTTAGATGAGGAATTGGACCCCAACCTGATTTAAAAATAAAAAAGAGGAAAAAAATCTGAAGTTTATAATGGCCAGGGCAGAATTAACCCCAAATAGTCTACTCTCCAACTCACACATTAATCTCAACACTGTTTTACCCCCAAATCAAGTTGATATCAATTTGGTCAGGCTCCGTGTCTCTTTTTCTTAACAACTGTAATACTGTGTGACTCTGATATTATTAACATAGAATCTTCATAATCATTGTATCTGAAAGACCATTTTATTAAAAACTCATATATTTCTAACTATTTGATGGAAAAGGTTAAATATTAACATAGAATAAAGTTAGTTTTAAATACTGATATGGAGAAATATCATACAGCAGGTAGGGCACTGGCCTGCAGGCAGCTGGCCCAGGTTCAATCCATAGCACTTTACTTGGTCCCCTAAGCACTTCCAGGAGTAAGGTAAACCCTGAGTAGTGCCAGGGGTAGGCCTCCCAAAAACAAAAACAAAAACAAAAACAAAATTATGATTTCATTCCCAATCCTGATTTAAATACACAGGACAATTAAAATTAATCTCTAAAGTAAAAATATATTAAAATTAAAAGATAAAAACAATATAGTTATTCCAGTATTCCACAGATAATAGTTTCATTTTATTTATTGTTTGTTCATTTGTTTTTGTTTTGGGGCCATACCCAGCAGTGCTCAGAGGTTACTTCTGATTCTGTGCTAAGGGGACCATCTGGGATACCAAGGTTAGAACCTGGGTTGGTCCCTACAAGGCAAATGCCCGATCTGCTGTTATTATTCCAGCCCCAGTACAGATACTCCTCGCTTAACGACCTACCTGTTTGGCGACAACTCGCACTTACACCATCTCTTCGCCGTTATTTTATTTTATTTTAAATATCCTTTTTCCATCTTGTACACTCTACAGTAAAGTACTGTGGTTTTTGGTGCTTTAATGTACCTACTTTACTAACTTTATATTCTGTAACACATTGTAGTACTATGAGTAAATGACATAACCTATGCCAATTAAAACAAGTAGAAGTTTTCTGTTTGATCTTTCTCATTATTTTACTTAGTCAGAATACTGTATTGTCAAGTACTATGCATATACTGTACTACTGTATAGAGTACATGCAGTTCTTCACTTAATGATCAATTCGCTTAATGACCAACAGAACTTGGTTTTTAAGCGAGAAGTATCTGTAGTTTTATTCTTTTACAATATTAAAGTAATAGTTTTCTTATCTTATCCAATGCAGAATCAACTGTGTGATAGACTATTTAAGCACTCTTCCTGTCAACAGCACTCAGGGGGATAAGGGGCCACATCCTGTGAAGTCGAGTCAGAAGTGCAGGTCTGATGGCTCAATGGCCAGGCCTGGTGATATAGTGTTGTTTAGGCCCAGGAGTGCTGGGGCTAGCAGGACTATAAAGGAGGTAGTGGAGTGGGGTTGGTGGGTGATGGGATGGTGTGCAATACGGATGATCAAACTTAGGGTCCCATGCTTGCCTGGGAACTTGAGGC
>PVKC010050766.1:0-10523 GCA_004027635.1 Crocidura indochinensis
TGGTAGAGGCACTTTATATAACAGAAACATAAACACTAACAGCTACTGCAAAATAAAAATGAAAAACTTAGTGATACAGTTTTTATGTAGGATATCCCTATCTTAAATTCTGTTTACCTCGCAAAAAGCTATGTTTACCACTTAGCAATCTTCTATTCCCTTTCTTTCCTATTACATCCTACACTCTATTTATGTGAATGCTATGGACCCGTGAAATTATTATCTGTATTACAAGCTATCCAGAACTGAATCTTATTCCATTTTATGATTTAAAGTTAGGTAAATGCAACATTACCACAGACCGGCAGCTTCTCCTAAACTGAAATAATTTTTCTCTTTTGCTGTCTACCTTCTCACAATTCAATTGTTGGCAAACTTTAAATAGCCTTAATTTCCCAGGATTTCTCTCCATAGGCACTATCTCCTACCATCAGTAGGGTCTTAAGCTGCACTTACAGATCCATCTTGAAGTCAAAGGCCCCCCGTATTTGCAAATCAACATCAACCAGTAGTCAATTCTTTCTAAAAATAACCTGTGCTAATATTTATTTTATTCATCAATTTGGAGCAAGATAGAACACTCAGGTCTGGCATGCTGCTGTCTGCAGAGAAACAATTTTATATCCATACAATTGCTCCCAGCCAGTAGACTGCCCGAGCACAGTCTTGGGAATTTAAATGACTGATTTACCCAGGGAAAGAGAGTTTATTTATAGAAAAGGGGTGGTGGGTGGGGGGACAGATGCTGATTTAATTTCTTTGACTGCCTGTGAGTCTACTTCAAGAAGGAGAAGCCATTTGATGAGTTGAATTAGGGAATTCCGGGAGATGTGTATTGAGTGGGTTGAATCCATGGCTTCCTGAATTACCTTTAGCTTTATTCTATGCTTTCAAATCTCTCCACGAGGTAAGATGCCAAAGCCAAAAGCCTTTCTCGCCCACAGCTCTCTGAGTTCTTTTCATATGGTAATTTGCTCTTTGGGTGAATGGCCATAGACATATTTCATAGCCTCCCTCCCCTACCCAAAGATTGTACATTAAAGCAAAGTGATTGCACAAGCACCATTCCTCTTTGTAAGTTTCCCAATTTGTAATATTTCTTCTTGGATGCTGACTTGTAGATTTTATGTTCATCCTGTTGTTAAAGTCTAAAGGAAAGGGGGTGCTTTCTCTGTCAATGAGAGCATAGTTAAAAATGATTAGAGGAAAGCACACCCAACAGTGCTCAGAGCACTTCTCTGGCTCTGCAGAAAGGGATCTGCACTAAGGGATCATTTCTGGCAGTGTTGGGGTATCCTACCAGATGCCAGGGATTGAAAGAAAGTTGGCTATGTACCCTGTCCTTTCACACATACTGGTTTGGGGTTTTGTTTTTATTTTTTAAGTCATTGCTAAATTTCTCAAATTTGTTTAGTTATTTTTCTTTCTTCATTCTTTTTTTTTTGAGGGGGTCAGGAGTATTTCGGCCACATCTGAGTGTCACCCAGGGGTTACTTCTGGCTTTGCACTCAGAAATCACTCCTGGCAGGCTATGGGATGCCGGGATCAAATCCAGGTCCGTCCCTTGTCAGTCACGTTCAAGGCAAACGCCCTACCATTGTGCTATAGCTCTTTCTTCATTCTTTCTTCATTCTTTTAATGTCCGTTTTTCTTAGGAAGTTTCTTTCATCTGTTTTGCTACATAAAATCACTCCTGTTTTATTTTTTCCTAGATTTACAGGGATACAGCTGTTAAAACAATAAACTTGCCTATGAAAGTCTAAGAAAATGGGGGAAGATAATCAAATTTTACACTGTCCATTACATATTCTTTGATCAGACTGCATTTCTGATATTTTTATGTTTTAAATGTATTAAAATAAAAATGACAAGCTCCAGAGGATCATGTGACTGACCTTCTCAGTACCCCCACATTAATTTTATTAAGTATATTTTTCTAAGAAGAGCTTTGGTTATTGAAGAAATTGAATACACAAGAGAATAGGATCTTGAGAACCTAACACTTGGGAAACAGTGAAGATTGTTCAGCCCAAGGTTACTACGAAGGAGTGAAATGAGTCAGAGTAAGAGGAACAGACATAGAATGGTTGTAGTCATATTCGAGATATAAGGAGGAAATGTATGAGAATGTTACCCAAAGGAAATAGAAACAAGGGCCAAGATGACTGCCAATAGTCGAAATTTTGCCACAAAGAGCAGGAGTTCAGTTAGGGTAGAGAAGGTATCACTTTGAAAATGATCACTCTGGGAAGAAGTGGGTGCTGAAAGGAGGTAAAGTGATATGCAAGATACCCCTTACAGTAACAGTATTGCAAACTACAGTACCTAAAAGGGAGAAAGGGGGAAGGAGAGAGAGAGAGAGAGAGAGAGAGAGAGAGAGAGAGAAAGGAGAAAAGTGTATGCCAAGGAGTCAGGCAAAGGAGGGTACTGGGGACATTGAAATAGAAAGTGTATATTTGTGAAGGGATGTGTGTTGGAACATTGTATGACAAACTCAACAACTCCAAGATCAAAAGTTATCTATCAGAAAAAATATGAATAAGGGCTAGTGATTCAGACACAAAAATATTTCCTGATAAAAACCAGGTATCACTTAAAGTGTAATTAAAAGTGCAACTTTCATTCAAAGGTTAAAAATGGAACCTCCTCTATAGACAATTATAGCATTCATATAATTTATATAAAAATAGATAGATAGGGGCCAGAGAGATAGCATGGAGGTAAGGCATTTGCCTTTCATGCAGAATGTCATCGGTTCAAATCCCAGCGTCCCATATGGCCCCCCGTGCCTGCCAGGAGCAATTTCTGAGCATGGAGCCAGGAGTAACCCCTGAGCACTGCTGGGTGTGACCCAAAAACCACAAATAAATAAATAAATAAATAAATAAATAAATAAATAAATAAATAAATAAATAAATAAAATAATAAATAGATATAATTGTATTTATAATTTTATAAACATTACAGGACCCCAGTCTCAAACTAGTGGGATATCTTGAAATTCTATAGCAGAGAGGAAAAATTAAAACTAAGAGGCTACTGATCCTTTTAAATTTTTTTTTCTTTTCAACACTACTAGCTATATACTGGCAAAGCCAGCTTTGAATGGTGGGAGTTCTTGAATCAATTTTAAGAAATTCTGTGAATACTTTTTGAAGGGCCTTGAAAAGAATGTGCAACATTGAATATACGTATTTCCTAGCTGAAGCAAGAGTTTCTATCAAGCAGCCAAGACCTCATCTCCATCAGACTCTTCCTAAGTGTCCATTGTCTCCCTCCATTTTTCTGCCTCCTCACTATCACTTGGGAGTTCTCTCCCTCCAAGTTACAGCTGGCCCCTCCTCACCCCATACATTCATCACACTCCAGCAAGACCAGTTTCCTAGAAAGACTGTGTCCACACTGAGACTGATTCCCCAGGTAGCAAATTGATGGCACTGGATTGAATTCGTCCCTCAGCCCTGAACATAGTTCCATGCATGATCTGGCTCTAAATTCTCAACGGTCCATTCTTGCATCTTTCAACTCCCAACCTACAGTAAAGTCAGGCGAAATTGCCCCCTCAAACATGCATATGTATATGCAATACATATATGTATATCCTAGGTGTAAGTGCAATACATATGTACATATGTATATCATGTGTGCACGCATATATGTGTATACATATATGTATATGCAATACAATTCATGTATGCAAGCACAAATGTACATACACACATACACTCATACTTCTCACTGCACCAGCATTCTGCTCCCTCCTTCTCCTTATTCTCATGGCCTACTCTTGCCTTACCATCAGATCTTAACTAAAAATCTCTTCCCTCAAGAAGTCTTTCTTCTACCACATCTGGCTAGAAAACTCTCCTGCCTCTCCCAGGGTCCCTGTATTTAATCTCCCAATTGATCTAAGGCTATACTTACCACTACTGCCTATCTAAAACCCCCTGAAATGGAAACTCCATAGAATTCACTATTCCTATAAGGAAGGGGTAGAGGAACAGGGATCCTAGAGCAAGTTCTATTTCTATAGCCGTGCTGATAAGTACAGAGGATTGTAATCTGTGAGTGGCCAATTGTAGCCCCTGTTTACTAGTTTCCTGTTTACTTTTTTCCCAGGCAAGAATGGAGATGTGGGTATGGCAGGTATTTATTTTGTCTTGCATAAACCCAACCCAGGTTGGATCACCTGTACCTCATATGGTCCCGTAAGCACTTCCATAAGTGATCCCTAAGTGCAGAGTCAGGAGTGAGCCCTAGATACAACTGAGTGTGCCCTCCAACAAAATATTTAAAGTAAAATTAAATAAAATAAACCCCGGTGGTTTGAACATCCGGTATATAGAGATACTATCCAGATTACTTTGCATGATCAGAAACCTGACAGTAACTTTACTCATCAGGATTTCATACATCAGAAACATGAAATTCAAATGTTAGGACTACCACTGACATTCTGCAGATTCAAGAACACTGACAAGATGGATACTCATAAAAGAAAGCAAAAATGGACCAACCTCTGGCAATGGAACCTTTGAGTTGTTACCCAACTGGAGGAGTTGCAATCAATTCTAAAGGGTGTGTTAGAGACTTAAAGAGACATTCTATAGTCTTTTCTAAGTTTGTTTGGCAACTCGATGATGAATACCAGCAGTTTAGCTGACTTACTTTAGTAAGTAGAAGGGTAACATAGTTGTATTAGAAAAATACAAGACCTGGGCTGGAGAGATAATACAACAGGTAGGATACATGCCATTCTTTAGCTAAACCAGGTTCGATTTACTGGCATCCCATATAGTACTCTGAGTCCTACCAGGAGCCATTCCTGAGCTCATAGATAAGAGTACACACTGAGTAATGCCAGATGTGGCTGCCAAAACATAAGTAAATAGCAAACAAGAAATCATGCAAACTTAAGGAACTGCTAAAAGATATCAGGCGTGAGGTATAAGCAGAACAGAATTGGAATATACAAGGGTGAAGATAAGTCTGTTATATTGTGGCCTTTTATTACTTCTTACTACTATATAGCATACTACTAAATAGTAAAGCAATGCTTGGGGAGAAAAAAACAACAGGAGGCATCACTTTCCCCAACTTTAAACTATCTTACAAAGCAGTAGTAATTACAAGAGTATGGTGCTGAAATAAAGACAAGCCTTCAAATCAATAGAATCCAGTGGAATATTCTGAAGCAGACCCTCAGATATATGATCAGTTAATCTTTGATAAATAAGAACAAAAAATAAAAGAAGCAGATCAAAGGAAAGCTTCTTCAACTGGTCAGCAACTTTCAAAAATAAGAACTTTAATGTCAAGCACAAAAGTCAAATCAAAATGGATTATAGACCTAGGTATCAGATCTGAATTCATAGGTATATAAAGGAAAACAGAGGCAGAACTCTCCACAACAATTAAGCTAAAAGCATCTTCAAAGATGAAACATCACTGATCAAGCAATTGGAATCAAATGAATGGGACTATAGTAAATTGAGAAGCTTCTGCATTTCAAAAGTTTGTAGACCAAGATACAAAGACAGCCCATGTATTGATTGAAATTATTACCAGCCAGTTATCTGATAAGGGATTAATATCAAAGACATAAAAGCACTGGTAGAATTTTCCAAGAAAGAAAATGTCCAACGCATCCAAAAAATGGGGAGAAATGAATAGCATCTTCCTCAAAAAAATAAAAATGACCAAAAGGCATGTGAAAAATGTTCTGCATCACTAATCATGAAGGAGATGCAAATCAAAGCAAAAATGAGATATCATCCGACCCCACAGAGACTGACACACATTATAAAGAACAAGAAAAACTAGCCTGGCATGGATGAAGGGAGAAAGGGAATCTCATTTACTACCTGTGGGAATGTCAACTGGTCCAGCCTTTTTGAACACAATGTGGACATTCCATAAAAAAAAAAAAAAATCTAGGACTTGAGTTTCCAATTGATCCAACAATTCAACTTATTTTTTTTTTTTGGTTTTTTTTTGGGGGGGGAGGGGGCCACACCCGGCGGTGCTCAGGGGTTACTCCTGGCTGTCTGCTCAGGCACAGGGAACCATATGGGGGACACCGGGATTCGAACCAACCACCTTTGGTCCTGGATCGGCTGCTTGCAAGGCAAATGCCACTGTGCTATCTCTCCGGGTTGACAATTCAACTTCTTGAAATATACCCCAAGGGTCCAAACCCAAAATGGAAAAAAAATATTTCCACCCCTACATTCCTTTCAGCATTAGGGAAAATCTAGAAGCCACCAAGTGTCCAAGAGTAGATGACTGAATAGACATAGAGGAATATTACTGGGTCATAAGAAAATATAAGGTCATGACATTTGCTGCCACATGGAGGGACTTGGACAGTATCATGCTGAGTATAGTCAGAAGGAAAGAGACCAATGCAAAATGATTTTTCTTGTATGCGGGATGTAAAGAAACACAATGATGGAATAACGAATAGTCCAATGACATTGGAAACAAAGAACACGAGAACTAGTGTTCAGTAGGAATAAGCCTCTTGAGGGATCTGGGGCAATGGTCAGCAAGCTGCGGCACGAGAGCCACATGCGGCTCTTTCCACTTTTTAATGCTGCTCTTCTGTGTGCCAGGCAGTTGCTCCAGGAGTCAGGACTCTGCTCCTACCCTGTCAGTGCACGTCCTGTGTGCAGCCCCGGCTCCACACAGCTCTGATCAGAACCAAGGCCAATGTTCACATTAGTGTTTGTGACTTTGTCAGTCATTGTCAGGATGCAATTTTCTCTACATGGTAAGGCAAATTTTACGGAATTTAACATTATCATTCTGAAGTTTTTGTTTTATCAGTTGTGTTATTTGTATCCCCCCGACCTATGTGGATACTTGCATGCAGAATATTCTCAATAAAAACTTATTGAAACTAAAAACAGTGTACCATCCTAGGTATTTTCGGTTTTAAAAATGTGGCTCTCAAAATAAATTTCAATCGTGGTTTTGGCGAGATTTGGCTCAGTTGGAAAAAAAAAAAAGGTTGCCCACCACTGATCTGGGGAATAGAACAGGGAAAAAGAAGCCTCTAGGTGAAGGAACCAACCGACCAATTCAACCCAGAGGAGTCAGTGGTGCTGAAAGATACAGCAATGATAGAGTAAATCATAGTACAAAAATATAAATACATATATTTATTTTATAAAACATGCCTCTTAGCTTTATCCAGAAGCAGACTGCTATGTGCAAGGCAAATGGGAGTAGGGCAAGCACGGGTGGAAGAGAGCAGAGTTGGTGCTAAAACATCACATGCTAAAACCCAATCATGAATAACTTGGTAAAATCATGGTAACTAAATTTAAAAAATTGATTAATTGATTAAAAAATTTGGACCCAGATGAGAATTTCTGCTCTTTTTAATTTTATTCACTTATTTATTTTGGTTTAGAGGCTACAGCAGGGGCACTCAGGTCTTATTCCTGCCTCTCAAAGGCCATCCAGAGTGCCAGGGATCGAACCTGGGTTGGCCTGGTGTAGGAAAATCACCCTCCATGCTGTATTCTGCCTCCTGCTCTGAAGAATTTTAATCTGATAAACTCTGCACTCAACCACATCTCCTCCCACAAAAGAGTCATTAAGATTGGACTGCTTGTCTCCCAGGGCCAATTAATTACCCCATGCAGGAGTTCCCTAACAAAATCACTAGGACATAGTTGCAGTCTTCCAGGATCTCTTCATCTCCGAGCCTTATTCCCAAGACCTAATATAATTATAAATATTTATCTTTACTCATCTTTACTTCAGTTGTTATGATAAATCCTCCGGTTTAGTGTTGTTCTAAAAATGAGTGCACATTCTTTTCCAGTGTACCTGGGATAGGCTCCAAGTTAGACAACATGGCTGGGTGACAAAACATATCTCCAGAAAACCAAGACGATAAAAATCTTATCAACTATTCTCTGAGACCAGGGTGCTTTGAAAATGGAAATGAGTTACAATGGAAATGGAGGCTGGGGAAGGAATGTAAACACCTGGAAATGAAACAAAACTACATATAAATAAATAAGGATTTTCTTTTTGTCCTGTTTTGCTTTGACTTGTTTGACTTTTTGTTTTGTTTTGTTTTTTGTTTTTGGGTCACACCCGGCAGTGCTCAGGGGTTATTCCTGGCTCCATGCTCAGAAATTGCTCCTGGAAGGCACGGGGGACCATATGGAGCACCGGGATTCGAACCGATGACCTTTTGCATGAAAGGCAAACGCCCTACCTCCATGCTATCTCCCGGGCCCTGACTTGTTTGACTTTTGTTTTTTTGGTGATACCCAATGGTGCTCAGGGCTTGCTTCTGACTCTTTACTGAGTAAAATCATAATAAACAAAAAGTAGTGCGATTATTCCCATTAAAATATAAAATAAGTAATAATTTTAAGAATCCATGCATTACACTTTGAAATATTTCTCTAATCCCATTCTCTACCAATCTAAAATTCCATGATAGACATTCTCAAGTTCAAGTTCCCTATCTAGTTACCTCATTTAGTATATGTATATTTTCTTGAAGCCTAGAAGCCTTCATATCTCTGGCTATAGCTTCTAGGATCCAAAAATAGTTCATCATGTCAATAGTCAGTGCCCAGAGGCAAATATATTCCAAAGGACTTTTAATATTTCAGACCAAAGGATTTATAATCAGGACCTCAAGATATGAATTAATCATTTGAAACTGAATGAAAAAATAATTGGGGTAACGAAAGTTAAAGCGAAAACACAGAGGTAAGGCATTTGTCTTGCACATGGCCAACGCAGCATGGACCTGGTTTGAATCCCAGCATCCCAGAGGGTCCCCCAAGCCTGCTAGGAGCGACTTTTGAGCACAAAACCAGGAGTAACTCCTGAGCGCCACCAGGTGTGATTCAAAAACAAACAAAAAAAATTGGGGTAAGACACTTGCCTTGCACATAGCTGACCTGAGTTCAATCCTTGGAGCCCCATATGGTTCCCTAATCTATTACGAGTGATCCCTTGAGCAAACACCCTGAGTAAGGAGTAAGCCCTGAGTAGGGCTAGGTGTGGTCCCAAAACAAAAACAGCTCCCCTCAAAAAACAATAAGTCCTCTGATACTATTTACCTGAAAAACTTGAGTCATGAAAGAGATAAGCACAACAAAGTAGGCCAGGGTTGCCCTGATATTCAGAGATTCTGGCTTGAACCCCTACCAAAGATGACAGAACTAACCAGCCTCTTTTCGGCATCTCAACTCAGCAGCTAGCAAGAACGGTATTGTGACTGCCATGAAGTCTCCTAAAAGTAACACTGAGATAAAAATAAAGAATAACATACCTGGAAGCAGACAAATGGTTTCAAGAAACCAGAGCATGTGCCTTGCATGCAAGAGTCGTAGAATCAGTTCCAGAACCTGAGTCCCCTGAATAAAATACCTACATTTTATTTTTAAAGTAGGTGGACTTATTGACAAACAAAAAATGTTTGAGACTTTCTAAGGAAAACATTTAGAGGGGGTCAAGAACTTGGGGATACACCATGCAGCCTTGGATCTGCTTCCAGCTCTGTGCTTCAGGGTTACTACTCCCAGTGGTATTTGACAGAGCATGTGATGCTGTGGATCAAACTGTGGTTGACCTTATGAAGGTTTAAAAATATGTTAAATGGGGCCAGAAGTGATAGGAGTGTGGGTAGGGCATTTACCTTACATGAGACTGAACCTGGTTCGATCCCAAGGCTGCGAGGAGTAATTTCTGAGTGTAGAACCAAAAACAACACCTGAGCACCACCGGGTAAAACCCAAAAACCATATCCATATGTATATATATACACATATATATGTATATATGTATATATGTATGTATGTATACATAAATATGTACTATGTATTATATATACTATACTATCATATATACCATATTTGCCGGCGTATAAGACGACTGGGTGTATAAGACGACCCCCTAACATTTCCACTCAAAATACAGAGTTTGTTATATACTCGCCGTATATGACTACCTCCTCTTCTGCACACCTTCCACACACCAAATAAAAGGTTAAACAATATCATATTTGATCTCAACATTTTAATTTATATTCAAATGCTTATGTAAAGAAATATATGGTGACACGAATTTACCACACTTGCAAAATCGCACACAGCCAACCATACACCCAGGATGGTATCGCAATTCACGATTTTGTGCTATCATACTGAGTGTTTGGTTGGCTGTGTGCAATTTTGCGAGTGTGGTAAAATCGCATAACAGCTGAGCGTACACCCAGCAGCGCTACTGATGCCTGAACGGTATATGGAATGAAGTGGGCGGGCATCAGGAGGCCACTATGGCACGGGGCAAGCACTATGGGCAGTCTATCTGAAGTGTACCTGGCATATAGGACGACCCCCACTTGGAGGCATATTTTTCAGGGTCAAAAATCATCTTATATGCTGGCAAATATGGTAATATAATGAATATATAATTAATATATAGTATGTTTTTTATATATCAAATTCCTAAGACTAAAACAGTTCTTTTTTTTCTTTTTTTTC
>PVKC010050767.1:0-10517 GCA_004027635.1 Crocidura indochinensis
TGGCCACACAACTGGGCATGTCAGAGTTGCCATGGGCTCTGGCCACCTCCTGGCATAAATCAGGTATACCCTCCCAGCCCCACAGACCAGCACTGAGCACCCATCAGGTACCTGCTCTCAGGACACACACTTAGTGGGACCAGGAAAAATCAGAAACTTATATGGCCTGGGTAGGCCCAGCTGGCAATGAAGATTTGAATTTTCAGGAAAATGGTTGTTGGTTGCAGGGAGATGGAAGTTGGCCAGACCATCTCACCCATGCAGGATCTAAGAAAAAGTGGGGTATTCTTCCACACTGCTCCCAAGAAGCTGATCAAGAGTAGTGTTCTGGCCAGCAGGAAGTGACAAGTCTAGGACCAGAATCTGGTCCAACCCTGACCTTGTTGCCCTGTTTGGAGGTTTTGTCGATAATTCTGAACTCCTGGTTCTTCAGAGTTCTCTGAGGTTCTGCTGGGGAAGCAATTCTGAACTTGACTTAACTTTTTTTGGGTTATTATTTTGTTTTGTTTTGTTTTTGGGTCACACCCGGCAGCACTCAGGGGTTCCTCCTGGCAGGCTCAGGGGACCATATGGGATGCCAGGATTTGAACCACCATGCTTCTGCATGAAAGGCAAATGCCTTACCTTCATGCTATCTCTCCGGCCCCATTTTTTTTTATCCCAGTTTCCTCCTCCTGGCCGAGGTCTCTACTCAGAGCAGTGCTTCCTCTTGATGAGTGAGGGTCAGTTATTTCCTCCCTCCACTTTTTCTGGCACTCAGTTCAAAGGAAAGTATACAACCCACATTTTCTTTGCCAGACCATTTTCATAACATTGAGATATCAGAGGCTGGAGGAATAGCACAGTGGGGAGGGCATTAGCCTTGCATGAGGCCCAACGGGGTTTAATCCCTGCATCCCATCCATATGGGATAGGATGGGATGAACACTGCCAGGACCAATCTCTAAGTACAGAGCCAAGAGGAACCCCTGAGCCTATTGAGTGTAGCCCCAAACACACAAACAAAAATTATATTTTTTCTCATTTAACTAAAAAATAAAAAACACTACTTAGGACCTGAGATATGACTCAGTGATAGAACATTTGCCTCATGAAAATGAGGTCCTGAGTTTGATTCCTGACACCATGTGGTCACCTGAACACTACTGAGAGTGACCCTGAGCACAGAGCCAAGAGTAACCCCTAAATGATCTGAACAATAGTACAGCAGGTAGGTCATTTCTTGCTTGGCTGACTTGGGTTCAATCCTCAAAACTCCATATAGTTTCCCCACTAGGAGTGATCCTCGAGTGCAGAGACATTGCTGAGTATTGCCCCAAACCCAGAAAAATAATAGAGGAACCCCTGAACACCACCAAATGTGGCCCCCAAACCAAAAATACTACCTAGAATGTTTCTGAGGTTCAGTCACACTGTGGCACATAATAAAAATTCAGTCCTTATTGACTAATAATATTCTGAAGCAGAAGCCGCATGCCCAATCCCAAGGGATTGGTGAGTGTGGGTCTGGAGGCAAACCCCGGCACAGAAAATAATCCACACAGATTGAAAGGAATAAAACAGGTTCAGGAAACTTCCACCACAAGCTTTCCTAGCAAAATGATACCAGCAGGCAGATAAACTAGTGAGGAAAGTGAAGCCACAAGCAGCTTCTCCTTGTGACTTGAGGTCTTTATTGGGAAGAGAAAGACCATCTTCTTGGACAGGAGGGACCAATCCAGAGGTACTTCCAGTTCATGAGGGATAAGCACCAGCAACAAAGAATTATCTTGAATTCAGAATGAAAACCAGTTACTCCAACAATATCGAGTGAATACTAATCAGCTATAATAATACAAACAAGAATACTATTATGTTTACTCCAAAAACTTTGAGCTGTCTCCACATTTTTTATTTTTTGTTTGTTTTGTTTTAGGGCCATACCCAGCTGCGTTCAGGGGTTGCTCCTGGCTCTGTGCTCAGAAATCACTGCTGTAGGTGCTTAGGGGACCATATGGTATGCAGGGGATCGAACCCAGGTCAGCTGTGTGCAAAGCAAATGCTCTCCCTGCTGTGTTATCGCTCTTTTTTTTTTAAACACTCCACTTTTGTTTTTAGCCAGGAAAACTTAAAGCGCTAGCAACACATATGTTTGGGTAGCATTTGTTTTTATTTCTCTTGGAGAATTAGTTACCTAAAAGCAAAAATGCTAAACCCACGGATGTTTCACTTTTTTCAAAAAGACACCAACCCATTCTGCAAAGTAAATGTGTTATTTTTGTATTTCTCTCAGCCGTGGTTGAGGAACCCTATTTCCCTACCCCCTCACTCATGTTGGTTATTTTTGATCTTTTTAATTAGAGCAATTTCTGTGTGTGTGTGTGTGTGTGTGTGTGTGTGTGTGTGTGTGTGTGTGTGCCAAGTGGCATCTCATTGTAGATTTAATTTGCATTTCCCTAATGACTCATAATGTTGAACAACTTTTTTCAAGTGCATATTAGCCATTAGTTTATCTTCCTGGCGAAACGTCTATTCCAATCTTTTGCCCTGTTTTTAATGGGCTGTGTGTCTTGTTTGTCGAATTCTCTGTTTATTCCGGGTACAAGTCATTTATCAAGCCTCACACTTTGCAAGCATTTTCTTTCGTGTTCCGGCTTTGCCATTTTCCTAATGATACCTTTGGAAGTGCCAAAGTTTCTCATGTTGATGAAATCCAATTTGTCCATTTCCCTTTCACAGATCAGGCCTTCTGTCGTCGCAGAAGAAACCTTTGTCTGACCTTATGCTAAGAAGATTTTCCACTAAGTACCTCTTTCCAAGTTTGATAGCTGAGGTCCGGGATTATAAAATGCAAGTTGTGCATGCCTGAAACCTCGGTTTGATAGTCAGCTCAGGGGAAAAAAAAAAAACCATAAAAAAGATAAAAGGGGGGAAAAAGCTTAAGCATTTTCCATGAAGGACCCCTATCATTTGGGGTTCATTCTGTTAGTACTGTGAAGAAATAACCTCACCTTTTCTGCATGTCAAGACTCGCTTGTTAGAGACCCATTTGCTCAAAAGCTGGTCTTTTTTTTTTCTTTTTGCCAGTGAATGGACTGGTCACCTTTATTAAAAATCAATTGACCATAAAAAGGACTGACCAGCATGGCCTTCTATTCTTTTAGTTCACAGGTTCGCCTGCTTACAAAGTCTCAATTCCCGAGGCTTTGTTGTTTAGAAATTGGGATGAGGAATAACCTCCCACTTGGTTCTTTTTCCAAATTGTTTTTGCTCCTCTATATGTCTTTTCATTTCCATCTAAATTTTCAGATCAGCTTGTCGATTTCTGTGCAGAAACCTGCTGGGATTTTGACTGATTGTCTCGATCCATTTGGGGAGACTTTGCCTCCGTCACAATATTGATTCTTCTAATCCTCGAACATGAAATGTCTCCATTTATTTAGATATTCTTTCATTTCCCTCAGCAATATTTCAGCGCTTCTGTGTACAAATTGTTGCCTGTCTTTGATTAAATTTATTGGTCGGCAGTTGCTTCTTTTTAATGCGACGGAACAGAATTGTTTTCTTCTTTTTCCTTTGCAGAGCATTTTGGCGTTGATCTAGACAGATTCTGAGGGAGAGAAAAAAAAATCTCAGTCATGACCATTGAAGTCATATGGTTACCAGAGTGTTAATGTTCGTGGTTTGGAGTGGCGGTCACTTTACTGTTTTACCACCAAAGCGCCCATTCACCTCTCCAGTGCTCCCACTTAATTTGAGTCTTAGATTTGTAATCCAGAGCCCAGGGGTTTGTTTCCATATTTCATTTTGGTTTGAGGTCACATCCTGCAGTGCTTAGGGCTTACTCCTGGCTCTGTGCTCAGGGATCACTTGTGGCTCTGTGTTTACTCTTGCTCTGTGCTCTGGGATTACTCCTGGTGGTGCCCAGAGCTTACTACTGACTCTATGCTCAGAGTTTACTCCTGGCTCTGTGCTCAGGGCTTACTCCTGGCTCTGTGCTCCAGGATCACTCCTGGCTGTGCTGTGAGGATGGAACCAGCATAAGAGTCAAGAGTGTCCTGCCCTGTTCTCCCTCTCCAGCATTCAGTCCACTCTATTGCAATGGAACTTTGTTGTTGCTGCTGCTGTAACTGTTGGTCCTGCAATGGAGTCCAGTTGAGAATAGGATTCCAAGTCTCCTGTGCATAAGGGAGGCATCTTCCACTGAGCCAGGGCTTGGGTAGATCCTTGAGTGGATCCATACAGGGAAAAGCATGTTCCTAAAGATAAAAGGATGCTGCTAGGAAACTAAGGATCATTTTCCATCTCAGAGCCTGGTATTTATTCTGGTTAGTTTGATTGTTGGGTGATTCCCAGCAATGCTCAGAGCTTACTCCTCACTCTGCCCTCAGGAATCCCTCCTGGTGGTGCTCAGAGGACTAGAGGGGATGCCAGGGATCAAACCAGGGTTGGCCTTGTACAAGGCAAGTCATCTACGCACTGTACTGTCTCTCCAGTTCCCAGTACTCATTCTTTTTTTTTTTTTTTTTTTTGGATTTTGGGCCACACCCGGTGACGCTCAGGGGTTACTCCTGGCTATTCACTCAGAAGTCGCTCCTGGCAGGCACGGGGGACCATATGGGGAAATGGGGGATCGAACCGCAGTCCGTCCTAGGTTAGCACAGGCACCTTACCTCCCGTGGGTGCCACTGCCCGGCCCCCCAGTCCTCATTCTTATCTAATGTCCTACTGAATACAAGTGGCAAAAATGGGAAATTTTTCCTGGTTTCTGATCTTTAGGAAATGTTTTTAGTTCTTTTATCTTTGGTGTGTGTGTGTGTGTGTGTGTGTGTGTGTGTGTGTGTGTGTGTGTGTGTGTGTGTGTGTGTGTATTACCATACCCAGCAATGTCAGAGAGTGTTCCTGGCTCTGTGCTCAAAAGTGCCCCTGGTAGTGCTGAGTGGACTATATTCAGTGCTGGAGATTCATTGGCATTTCCTTTTTGTTTGTTTGTTTGTTTTTTATTTTTGTTTGTTTTTTGGGGTTACATCCGGCAGTGCTCAGGGGTTACTCCTGGCTCTATGCTCAGAAATCGCCCTTTGCAGGCACAGGGGACCATACGGGATGCTAGGATTCGAACTACCATCCTTCTGCATGAAAGGCAAACATCTTGTCTCCATGCTATCTTTCCGGCCCCCAGTGCTGGAGATTCAGATGGGATCAGTGGGATACAAGGCAAGTGCCTTAACCCTTATGCTATCTGATTCTGTGAAGAATTTGTGTTGTTTTGGTCACAACTGGCAGAACTCAGGGGTTACTCCCGGCTCTGTACTCAGAAATTACTCCTGGCAAGCTCAGGGGACAGTATACAATGCTGGAAATCAAACCCAGGTCAGAGCCAGATGTGAGGCAAATGCCCTCCCTGTTATGCTATTGCTCCTGTCCCTGTGGAGATATTTTTAATCATTATTTGCTTTGATTTTTGCTTCCAATTTTTCCCTGTATCAGTATATAGTGTCACATGGGTTTTATTCTAGAATCTATTAATCTGGCACATTCCATTAATTGATTTTGGGGTGTTCCACTCTTGCATTTTTAAGGATAAATCTCACTTCGATGCAATGCACGATTCACTTTAAATGTGGCTAAATTCACTTTGCTATTATTATATTAACTTTTTTTTTGCATCAGTCTTCATTAGGACTATTGTCCAGTCATTAAGTTTCTTATGATATCTCTGAGAACCAAGATCTACTGGCATTAAATTGTGTCAGGATGTAGAAGTATTCCTTTCTTTTCTGTTCACTTCCAAATCTTATTCCATTTTATTCTTTCCTTTGATTTGGGGTCCACACCAGGCTAAGTAAAACCGGCTTTATTTCTGCCTCTGTGCTCAGAGATTCCTCCTGGTGGGGCTTGGGGGTGGGGGAATTGTGTGATGTCAGGGAAGGAACCCAGGTCACTTATGAGTAAGACAATGACTTTCATCCTGCCCTAGCTCTGTGACCCTGAATTTTTTTTAACTACACAGATATAATTAACATTTATATTATGAATCACATTTATGATTATGAGCCAGAGGTGCTGTGAAAATGATGTAGGTGTCATGTAGTTAGATGTGAATTTGGTGTTGAAACCTAATTGTCGGCTGGTTTCGACCTGGCATCAATCTCTTTGGCATCAACAGCACAACATAAGCTTCTTCCCCCTTGCCTTCTCGAGACTGTGTGTGTGTGTGTGTGTGTGTGTGTGTGTGTGTGTTTTCCATCTTTATCTGATTAATTCATGTGCCCAGAACTGTAGTTTGGAAACCAGACCCTGAAAAAGGCTTTTCACTTTTACTTCTAGTATAGATGCTTCTTTTTTCCTTTTTGACTCTCTTCTTTTTGGGGGGTGCACTCTCGGTGGCACTCAGGGCTTACTCCTGGCTATGTACTCAGAAATCACACCTGGCAGGTTCAGAGGACCATTTGGGGTACCGGGAATCAAACCTGGATCTGTCTGGTCAGTTTTGTTCAAGGCAAATGCCCCATCACTGTACTATCACTCTGGCCCCTTGACTCTTTATTTTTTCTTTGTTTGGGGACCACACCCAGCAGTTACTCTTGGCTCCATGCCCAGCTCCTGACCAGCTCAGGGAGCCCTATGGATGCAAAGGTCAACCATGTGCAAGGCGTGTGATGCCCTCCCCACTGTGCTATTGATCCAGCCCCTCTTTTCCTTTTTTGTGGTTTTGGAAGGAAGAGGTTTGTTTTGGGGGCCACATCGGATGCTGATCGGTGTCACTTCTGACATGGCTCAGGGCACTATATATAGTGTCAGGGATTGAATCCAGGTTGGCAAACAGCAAATACAAGACAAACATCTTCTCTAGTCTTAGACTCTCTGTTCTGGAACATTCCTTTTTTTTAGGGGGGGGGTGTCACACCCGGCAGGGCTCAGGAGTTACTCCTGGCTCTACACTCAGAAATCGCTCCTGGCGATTTCTGGAACCTTATGGGATACCGGGATTCGAACCACCATCCTTCTGCATGCAAGGCAAATGCCTTACCTCCATGCTATCTCTCTGGACCCCGGAATGTTCCTTTTATTTCCTCCCTCTTCCCCTTCCCTTTGCTGTTGATAATGGGAAATGATGAGAATCCCTCATGTGCATGGTCATGGGGATCCCCTTTGGCTATGGTACTTGGTCACAGAAATCCCTGCATCAGGTCACTGAAGCTGTACCTCAACTGCAGGTGAACCCAGGAGATTCCACTCCCTTTCTGTGATGCTGGTTTAAGTGGCCACTGGGTACCAAGCTCTTCATGGTACAAGCTCTGGATGAAGTTGGGTATGGGGTCACTGCAGAACACATCCCCCAGTGGACCAGAACTCAGACTTTCTGACTAGATTCCTTTTTAGTTTCAGAATTTAAGGAACCAGTGTTGTACCCCTTTTGGTGGTTCTTACACTAAAAAAAGCAGTGTGCTCCCCCAAAGAGCCAAAGCAACGCTCAGGGAAAGATCAAAGTAGCATTTTCCCCAATTTCAAACTGTACTACACAGTGGTAATAATTTTTTTAAAAAAATTGGGGGAAAATTGGTGGAGAGGAGGCAGAGTAATAGCACAGCAAGGAAAGTGTATGCCTTGTATGTAGCCAGGTTCATTCCCTGGCATCATATAGGGTTCCCCAAGCCTTCCAGGAGTGATTCCTGAGCACTGTGTGTAGTCAAAAATAAACAACAACAAAAAACCATCATGGTACTGTGATAAAGAGAGATCTACAGATCTATGGAATAGAATGGAAAACTCAAAGATCTTTGGGTATATGATATGTTGCTTATTGATAAAAGAGCCAAAAATATGAAGTGGAGCAAGGAAAGATTGGTTAACAAATGGTGCTGGAGAAACTGATTAGTCATATGCAAAAAATTAAAAATATGCACCCAGGCATATTTCTAATACCATACACCAAAGTCAGGTCAAAATGGATTAAAGACCTAGATATCAGGCCTGAATCCATAAAGTACAAGAAATCTATAGAGAAAAACATGGATATCTCCATGAGATTGAAGCTAGAGGCATCTTTAAAGATGAAACCACTGACCAAGCAAGTTAAATTAAGAAGCTTCAGCACTGGGACCAGAGAGATAGCATGGAGATAAGGTGTTTGCCTTGCATGCAGAAGATCGGTGGTTCAAATCTTGGCATCCCATATGCTCCCCAGAGCCTGCCAGGAGCAATTTCTGAGCATGGAGCCAGGAGTAACCCCTGAGCACTGCCTGTGACCCAAAAACAAAACAAAACAAAACAAAAAAGAACAACCAATAGCAACAACCAAAAAAAAAAAAAAAAACCATTAAGAGCTGAGCTTGCTTACGACCCAGAAATTTTCCTCTTTCTAATATACTCCAAGTGCCTAAAAGTATAATGCAGAAAATCTTCTGTACTCCTATGGTCTGGCAGCAGAATTCACAATAGCCAGAATCTGGAAAAACCCCGAGTTTCCTAGAATAGATGAGTGGATAAAGAAACTGTGGTACATTCACACAATGGAATACTACACAGCTGTTAGGAAAAATAAAGTTATGAAATTTGCTAATATATGGATGAATAGAGATGGATAGGGAGAGTATAATGCTGAGTAAAATGAGTCAGAGGAAGAGGGACAAACACAGGATGATCTTACTCCTATGTGGGGTATAAAGAAGCACTGTAGGAAAATAACTAAAACTCAAAGGCAATAGAAAGAACAAGGAGAACTTGTCCTTAGGAGGAAGTTTAATGCTGGGGCAGTGGGGGACAGAGCAGAAAAGGGACAGAGAGAGAAGTGATCACTCTGGACCAGAACTAGGTGCTGAAAGGAGGGAAAGCGACATGCATGTCAGTAACAGTATTGCAAACCACAGTGCCTAAAAGGGGAAGAGGGGGGGAAATACCACCTGCCAGTAGGGAAACTGAGGACATTGGTACAAGGAAGCGAACACTGGTGAAGGGGTGGATGTGAAACATTGCATATTGAGACTCAATCATGAATGATCTTACCACTTTATAATTCACAGTGATTAAATAGTAGTGATTTTATAAAAACAAACAAACAAACAAACAAAAAAAACCACGAGGTGACTTGCACCTCCAAGGATTACATATAGCAGAACTGCCAAGTTCAAAAGCTAGAACCCTCAGGACCTCTCTAAGTGCATGTAGGATACTAGGGACTTGAATTTACAACCTTGCAGGAGAGACTTCCTTAGCCCTTGCACTAACCCTCCATGCCCTACATTGTTTCCTTTCCCTCGGGGCCTTCCTAAGATTGAAAACCCAGCGATGTTCCAGGCAATGCTAGCCTAGAGGTACCAACTGCTGAATTTGAGCAACTCTGCTCTTATTGGTAGCACTGGGGTTTTTTTTCCAGGGCTATACCACCACTTTAGGTATGAGGGTCCCCCAGATGAAAATCCGACTCTCTTCTAGGCAAGCCCCCCAACTCCAGTCCTGTGAGGTGCAGCCTTTAGACTTTGCAGGGTGAGGAGTGTGTAGTTCCCATTGGTTTTGCTCCACTCCCTGGCCAAGTTAAACTCAGTTCATCCACATTGCTAATCTCTTCAAATAACTGGTTTCATTCTTAGTGATTTTTTTCTGCAACTTTGACTGCTCATCTAATCTTCATCAGTTCTTTCCTCTGCTTGCTTTGCTCTTGACTTAGTACTTTTGTACTTCTTTACTTTAAAAAATAAATTCTTTAATGGGATCACCAGGAGATTCAAAGTTGTTCCTGATTGAGTTTCAGACTTACAGTGTCCAACACCCTTCACCAGGGCACATTTCCATCTACCAATGGGCCCAGTTTCTCTCCCACCCTCCCTCCTGCCTGCCTCTAGGGCAGACCTCTCTCTCTCTCTCTCTCTCTCTCTCTCTCTGTCTCTCGGTCTGTCTCTGCCCCTGTCTCTCTCTGTCTCTGTCTCTCTCCCCCACACTTTTTCCTTTTAGACACTGTGATTTGTAATATTGCTACTGAAAAGGTATCATGTGCTTCACTTTCCCTTTTTTCAGCATCCAATTCTTGTCCAGAGTGATCATTCCCAATTCTCATTCTTAAGCTGAACAGCACAGGGGACTGACCAGGGCCTGTCTATGTTCTGACCTGGGCGCTTTGACTCTTGCTGGTTTGGCACTCGAGAATTCAGTCCCATGTTAAGCATTGGGGGTTCCCTCATTTTCTTGCTATTCTATTTAATTGTGCTGTGATTACAGAACATACTTAGCATAATTTTCATTTTTTTTTTTTGGTTTTTGGGTCACACCCGGCAGTGCTCAGGGGTCACTCCTGGCTCCATGCTCAGAAATTGCTCCTGGCAGGCACGGGGGACCATATGGGGCACCGGGATTTGAACCGATGACCTTTTGCATGAAAGGCAAACGCCTTACCTCCATGCTATCTCCCGGGCCCCCATAATTTTCATTTTTAACTCCTTTGCTAAGACAGACTTCTGGTTTAGGAGATGGTCCTACCATCTCCTAAAGGGTGTTTGTTGGGCCAGAGAGAGCATAGCTGCAGACTGGCCTTCGCTTTGCAT
>PVKC010050768.1:0-10531 GCA_004027635.1 Crocidura indochinensis
GATTCGAACCGATGACCTTTTGCATGAACGCCTTGCCTTGCCTCCATGCTATCTCCCAGGCCCCGATTCAAGATGTTTTTATATTTCTATTCCTAAATAATGTTTAAGATTATACTGGGGACAAAGTGGTGGCATGGAGTGGTAAGGTGTCTGTCTTGCCAGCGCTAGCCTAGGATAGACCGCAGTTCAATCCCCCGGTGTCCCATATGATTCCCCCAAGCTAGGAGCGATTTCTTTTTTTAATATAATTTGTATTATTTTTTAATATATAAATCTTTATTTAAGCACCATGATTACAAGCATGTTCTTCGTTGGGTTTCAGTCATAAACAGACTATCCACCCTTCACCAGTGCAACATTTTCACCACCAATGCCCCTCTCCTTTCCCGCCTCTGCCTGTATCACGACAGGTATTCTACATTTTTCATTTTTTAACATTGTCATGTTAATTGTTAGTGTAGTTATTTCCCTAACAGCATTCACCACTCTTTGTGGTGAGTTTCAAATTGTGAGCTGGTCCTTCAGGAGCGATTTCTGAGTGCATAGCCAGGAGTAACCCCTGAGCATCACTGGTGTGGCCAAAAACAAACAAACAAACAAACCAAATAAAAATTATGTAAGTTTCCTCTCATATGAAGTTCTCTAATTTTTGCTCAGTCTCCAGTTTGCTGAGGGCACCAATATGTATGCACGTAACATGGATGGAGTATGTAATATGACATGCACTTAAAGAATGAGAAAGCTTTAACGATAGACAAATGAAATGCTTTATTATTCACCCAAATCTATTTGCTAAGACCTGTCAACTGAACATCTGAAAACTAAAAGAAAAGGAGGAGACTTACACGGTTTTATTTCTGAACATTCACTTAATGTCTTTCAACATTTGCTCATCTTCGAAGTGGATTTGACCATTAACTGAGATGAGGATGTGCATAAGATGCCTGAGCTCAAACAGGAACCTCCTATATATTGTACAAACTATTTGGTATCATTTTCATTGCAAATATGGAGATCTGGAAAAGGGCAGGGAAGAGTGTGTGTGTGTGTGTGTTTGTGTGTGTGTGTGTGTGTGAGAGAGAGAGAGAGAGAGAGAGAGAGAGAGAGAGAGAGAGAGAGAGAGAATGTGTATGCAGCTTTTGTTCGCAAGGCTACAATTTTAAATAAGAAACATGCTATGGAACTAAGTCATATATTAAGTTGATTCCCTCCTGAGGAATTTCTTTCTTTTCTACTTTTCAATGAACTTTTCTACTCTCAGGGACCAGAGCAATAGTTCAGTGGGGAGGGCTCTTGCCTTGCATATGGCTAATCCTGGTTTGATTCCTGACTTCCCATATGGATCCCTGAGCACCTCCAGGAGGAATTCTGAAGTGCAGAACCAGAAGTAATCCCTGAGCATCACAAGATATGGCCTAAATACAAAATAAAACTTGTTTTTCTATTTTATTTTTAAGTTAAAAACCAGGGGCCAGAGAGATAGCGTGGAGGTAAGGTGTTTGCCTTTCACGCAGAAGGATGGTGGTTCAAATCCCGGCATCCCATATGGCCCCCTGTGCCTGCCAGGGGAGATTTCAGAGCATAGAGCCAGGAGTAACCCTGAGTGCTGCTGGGTGTGACCCAAAAAACCAAAAAAAAAAAATAAACCCAACAATAGCAACCACAACAAAACACTATGTATCTCAGGTGAACAGATTTAAGAACACAAAAAGGAAAAATTGATGGCCAGAAATATGGCCATAAGAGAGTATGATATCCCTGGGTTTGTTTTCTGAAACTGTTTATTTTCTGCTCCCACCACCAGAGAAGAAATATTTCTGAGAAATTGTATGCTTTGTCATGAAATAAATTTTCATATAGTTGATCAGCTTCTTCAGTATGCCCATTGTTTCTATCATGAAAGATATTTAGTTTGCACATTCTTAAATTCTTTTCATAATATATAAATTTACAGTGTCAATATTTTACTTTTTTACTCTAGTGAATACTTAACACTTGTGGACCTGGCACTATTCTGGGCATTGACAAAATCATCAGTAATTCTCTTCTTGGAGCTTGAGTAGAAGAGAGCAGAAGGAGATGCTCAAAGGAGAACTAGAATTGCAAGTAGATTAATGTTTGCAAGAAATGGGGCTCAAGTGCAGGTAGAAAAGTCCTTTCTCTGGAAGTGCCCTTTTTAGTGGATATCTAAAAAAGATGAGTGAGGGTGGCCACTCACTCATCTGGGAGATGAGTCTTTGAGCTGGAGGAGACCAAGCATCAAGGTCATAAGGCACAGACTTGGTTGATGTGAGTGAACAGAAGTACATGGCTAGTGATGACTCAAAAGCAGAGCCAGGGACCAAGAAGTGCAGATTCTGGGGCTGCCCCCTAACTGATCAAGAGTGTCCCAGCACTCATTTGCATCAGTCTGTAGTTGTGATGATGTCTAAGGGCTCAATCTAACTCTTCCATTTTAGTTAAAGTTCTGAGTAGCTTAACCTTATTCAGCTTTGGCTATATTCAAATCTGATTCCAATAGAGACTGAAAGGAAACCAGAACAATAGCACAGTGGTAATTCATTTGCCTTGCATGAAGCTGACCCAGAACAGACCAAGACAGACTGATTCCTGGTATCTTAGAAGGCCTTGGAGCCTGTCAGGAGCGACTTTTAAGAGTAGAGCCACTTATTACCCATGAGCACCTCCAGTTTTGACCCAAACTCCCTCCTGGGCATCACTGTGTATGATTCATAAAAATAGATAAAATTTCAAAATGTGACGAGTAAGGAAACAAGCTGGTGGTTGGGAAGAAATCTGGAGACACTGGTGGTGGAATGGGTGTTACAACATAATATATCTAAAATTATTATGGCTGGCCTTGTAAATCATGGTGCCTAAATAAATAAATTTTAAAAATAAGTCACTTTCCACAATGACAAGATGTAGGGATTGGTTTATGCAATTAACAGTGACATCTAGAGTACTGTGAAGTTCTGATACATTTCATGACCAACTGTAATGTATCATGCACCCCAACTTGAGAACTAAGCTTTGTTTTGTTACTGGGATCACTGGGGAGACTGCTACCCTGTCTATTTTATATCACTTTAAAGCTTGGAGGAAATGGTGTGTGTATAGTGCTGAGGTTTCTATGCTGCAGATAGTATGAAATCAATCAATTGTAAGCCTTAATTCTGCTTTCCAACTAAAATAAGATTTAGTCTAAGTATAGATTCCAGAGCTAGTATTTCTTTTTCTTGGCTATAACCTTTCACATGAGAGCTAGAATCATTTGCGATGATCAGAAACTAGTTAATAAAAAGCACTGTAAAGAGAATTCCTAATTAATGAGATCAAATGGCCTCATATCTCTTGGTCTGTGAAGGCACATTAGTTCATGGTACCTAAGTTCAAAGGTCAGTCTATTTTGGGGGGGGCACACCCATTTGATCCTCAGGGGTTACTCCTGGCTAAGCGCTCAGAAATTGTTGCTGGCTTGGGGGGGGACCATATGGGACTCTGGGGGATCGAACCATGGTCCTTCCTTGGCTAGCGCTTGCAAGGCAGACACCTTACCTCTAGTGCCACCTCACCGGCCCCATAAAGGTCAGTCTTTTCTTTATTACTGAAAGTATATTCTTAATCAATTATCTGTCTACCAGCTTCTGACTTCTGAGCATTGCACTTGAGTAGATTGCAAATCCCTTGCTGGTCCTTCTCTACCTCCCCACTTTCTGTGTAGGGCAAAGTGAAGAATGGGAATCTTAAGTACCTGTCGGGTTTCCCAAAGGAAAAACTCTTGTTAATGATGCCACTGAACTCAAACACCAAAAATGGAAGTATTTTAGATGAAGAGATGTGCTCTGAGGTGCTCGAGAGATAGCTTAGTTGCTCAGTGAAAACTTTGCATCTAAGTGGCTAGGTTCCATGTCCAGTGCCCTAAGCACCACTGGAAATGATCTCAGAACCTAGATGAGAGTAGTCATTGGTCACTGTAGGGTGTGACCAAAATCAATCAAAATATATATGCACATATGTCCTCTTAGATTCATATTTCAAAGATAATATTTAAAATAGATTATTTCTTACAATGTTAGAGTGATTTACAAGATGAAGCTATTGCACAAGAACTCTCAAACCAGGGTCAAATCAGTGAGTAAGACATCTTCCTTGTATGTAACCAACCTCAGTTTGATCTCTGGCATCCCATACAGTTCCTCAAGCCTGCCAGGAGTAATTTATGAGTGTAGAACTAGGAGTATCATCTGAGAAACACTGGATATGACATCCCCCCAAAAACAAAACAAAAAATTTTTTTCATATAATGTCCACCTTTATAACAACTTTGTCTGGGGCGGGGGTCACACAGCCATGAGTGCCCAGGGGGTACTCCCCACCCATTGTTCAAGAGAAATGGAAGTAGTGTTAAATAAGCATGAGGTGCCCGTCATCAAATCTTGGGTCTGAGTACCATGGAACCTCTGGAGCCCTGTCAAGCCAGGGACATTCTGGTCTTGTTCCTGCCAAAGATTCATGTTTTCTTCAGGTAGAAAGCATGTCAAAGGAGAGTTTTTGATACAGAACATGATACTTAAGGATGTTCCATCAAAGCCCCTGACTCCCACTAACTGAAAAAATGCTCTTGGTGCACAATCATGGAACAGAAATGGGCAGCTACAAGCAAGCAGAAACTCCAGAAGACATGGGCCCAGTGGAATAGCATTGAGGGGCCAAGAAAGTGGCATTGCTGCACTCAGGATTGCATGCACTGCTCTTACCTGCTTCAGCTGGCCACTATGAACTACAAGCCCCACCAAACCTGTACCTCTTTGGAGAGAAACTAGGATGGAAATGGATGTGAAGGGAGATTTTGAGTTGCAGATGAAGATATTCCAGGGGCCAGAGCAATAGCACAGCAGGCAGGGAATTATTTGCCTTGCATGCAGCCAACTTGGGTTCTATCCCGGCAGCCCATATTCTCTCTTGAGCATGCCAAGAATGACTTTTGAGTGCAGAGCCAGGAGTAACCTCTGAGCACTGCCTCGTATGTCTCCCCCATAAAAGAAAAAAGACTAAAAGATATTCTAGGAGAACAAAAATCCCAGAAGAAAATCATTTAGAAAACCCAGAGCATGCTAAGAGAGCAAATTATTCAGGTAGCATGGAAGCATTTGCTGGAGAGTTGTTCTATCTGTCTGTCTGTCTCTGTATCTACCAGGATTGGGAGGTCCAGAAGTAGATATACAGATAGCAGGAGGCAGAGGCTGGCCCTGTCCACCTGGTGCAGCAGCTCCGGCTGTGTTTTGGAAGGGAAAGGATGCCTCCCCAGGTGTGATGAACGAGGATTGACAGAATCAGAGCTGAGTTGTAGGAAGATTACAGTGATTAGACAGAGGGGGAAGGAATGAAGGGAGCCATCCACAAACTGTCACCTAAGATGACGGGGGATGTTCAGCCTAAGCAAACAATGTTATAAATAGAAGCACCTCAGGCAGCCAGAGGAATTAAGTTGGGGGGAAGGTGAGGCTTCGCTTTCGATATGTCAAACATGATATAGCAGGTAACTCAATCAGCCAATGGGTCTTGGACACCTAATAGACCAAGAGCTAGCTTCACACTGGCTTTGGAAGAAGCTAGACACAAGAGGGATCAGGCTCTTGGAATAGGGGCCCTGGCAAAGTGAATTTAGCTGTTTCTCTACAGTCACTGTCTAGCACAGGATCTTTATGTAGCCACCTAGGGAAGAAAAGGAGAGGGAGGGGAGAGAGAGGGGAAGAAAAAGAAGAGGAAGGAAGGGAAGAAAGGTGTATGTGACAGAGAAGGCTATCCTTTTATACTCACCTGAAGTCTAAAGTCTGCATTTATATGGGGTTTCTGAGAGAGTAGGTAGATGTAATTCAGTGGACAGAGAGGACCAGGTGGAGGCCTGTAGATCTGGGTTTGAGAGAGAATAGAGAATAAGCAATAGATACAAAGCAGGCAGCATATCACTGATGCTTTATCTGTGGGCTGGCAGGCTCTACTCAGGTCTTTTCCTTGACCTCTCCCCCAATAACTGCCAGGCTCTTCCTTTTGTACTTCAGGGGCAATTGTCAGTAGCAGGGGGACATGTCCCAATCCAGCTGCCATTACAGGGGTCCAAGGGACATGTCTAAGTCAAATTCCAAGGGTGTGTTCAGGTCCAATTACTGTTGCATTAACAGACCTCGAATATTGGAGGGGACCAAATATTTACTAATGAATAAAGACACGTAGAAATAGACTGGAGGTTTACATGGGAAGAGTAGAGCTATTAAGCATATTGCCTACATTTGCATCTATATGAAATACCTCTATGTTCTCTTTTTATTTGATTTGAATCTTGGTTTATTTTTTCAAGCAAACGTAAGGCCAAAGCACCTTTGATAGCAAAAGTGGGCTTCTTAGTGAATGTCACCCACTACCAATTTGAAGCTGTGATTTATAGAGGAAGTAAACCTAAATCTCTTAAGTATAGTAGGCAGATCTGGCCCACTGCTTGATTTTTAAATAAAGTTTTATAACACAGGCAGCTGGTTGCATTAGATACATCTTATCTCTTCTTGTGTACTGTAATAAGAAGCCAAGTCATTTTTGAGAGCTGTCCTGAACCATCTGAACTATTTAGTGTTTTTTCTTTTGCAGAAATTTCTGTTTACCCTTGCTTCTATACTAATACATAATTGGAAAGTTGGATAAATGGCATGTGTCATGGGAGAAAAAAATCTTAGTTTATACGAAAGGTAATGCTTTGGGAGCACACAATTAAAAATATGAACTAAACAATTCTCTCCATTTATCAATTTGAAGCAGCATTTTTTTTTGGTTTTTGGGTCACACCTGGCAGTGCTCAGGGGTTACTCCTGGCTCCATGCTCAGAAATTGATCCTGGCAGGCACGGGGGACCATATGGGGCACCGGGATTCGAACTGATGACCTTTTGCATGAAAGGCAAACGCCTTACCTCCATGCTATCTCCCGGGCCCCTTGAAGCAGCATTTTAATAGGCAGCACATGAACCTGGAGTAATGAATTTACCTTAAAAATAATAAATCTCGGGGCCGGGAGATAGCATGGCGGCAAGGCCTTTGCCTTTCATGCAAAAGGTCATCGGTTCGAATCCCGGTGCCCCATATGGTCCCCCGTGCCTGCCAGGAGCAATTTTTGAGCATGGAGCCAGGAGTAACCCCTGAGCACTGCCGGGTGTGACCCAAAAACCAAAAACCAAAAAAAAAATCTCATTTATTCTCAAAACTTCCTATAATCCATTACAGTCCATTACATTGTACTTATTTTTAATGAAATTATGATTTTCCCCTTAGAATATAGTTAGTGGGCAACCATTAAAATGATTCCATAACCTTAAGGAATATGTCATAAGAATTATGGTTAGTGAGAAGAGAAGAGAGTAAAAAGTGTAGACTGCATTCAAATAGTGGAGCTTTCCAAGGCCCTTTAGAGCTGTTATTTATTTATTTATTAATTGATTGATTGATACACAATACAAAGAAGAATTTTGCACTGGGCCTCTTCTACCACTTTTTTGTACATACATGTTCATGCTCACACATGCATGCATACTTCCCTTTCTACCGACACCAACTCTATGATCACTGGCAGACATGGTCCACGCCTGTGTGGTTTGTGCACTGTCCTAATGCCCAGCATTCTCCCCCCGTTTTTTATTCATGGCTCCAAGGCAGAGACAGAGGGCATGAAAATGCTGAGGGGGAACTTTGAGATAAATGACCCTGCATTTCTCAATAGTAAAGGTCTAATTCAGAGGTCCTCACACCACAGTCCAGGGGCCATATGTAGCCCAATGACTACATTTATCCAGCCTGCTGAGCGTTTTTGTTGCTGCTGCCTATACTGTTTAGCAGCTCACTCATCCTGGCCTGTAATATGCATGTGTGGGACATTCACTACCTCTTCTTCTCCCCTCATTTTTTCTGTATCTCAGTCTCAGACAGAGTCTTCAAACTATGGCCTGACAAAAGCAGACCCATAGTTTCCATTGAAATACTGGTAATTTTGTTGATTTAACTTTACTTGTTCTTTGTTTTAAATATAGTATTTGTTCCCATTTTTTTTAAATTCAAAATAAGATATGTGCAGTGAGCATAAGAATTTGTTCATAGTTTTAAAATAAACTATGTGACAGTGAACTAGCCCCCTGTTTAAAAAGTTTGAGGAGCCATGGTCTAATTTGACCTCAGCAGTGGAGCATGATTCTGTATGCAATTTGATCAAAGAGAACTTTTTACTTGGAGTCAAGTTGCCTCCCTCAATCAGGACAGCTCTGCAAGACCCCAGTGACTCCCATAGACACCTCCAGGAACCTGGAGTTTTATGTGCCCTTCATCTGTTGAGGTTAGCCCATCAGTCATATGAGGAACTCCAGCAGTGACCTACAGGACTGAAGCCTGCTCCACCTACAGGTGTCGGCCCTGTTTGGACACAGAAGCAGAGGAGGGTTGTCAGGAAGGAGGGAAGACTGGATTAGATGAGCCCGAGATCAAACCTGCTTCTCTGAGCCTTTTTATTTGGGCTCAGGCTAAATCACACCTTTGAGGCATTTTGGCCCTTTAACTCCATTACAGGTCAAAGATCAGAGTGTAACTTAGTCCATTGCATGGAAGTGAATGCCACAGCAAAGAGAGCTTCAGAACATGACCCCAAGTGAACCTACAATTTTGGGTTCAATGGCACATCAAGATAGCTCAGCTATCTATTTCCAAGGCAACCGAATTGCGAATAGCTTGGTGCTTAATGCAAGAGGTTATGGGATGATTCTTGTACATTTTTCAATTAGAAAGAATTCTTGGAACACAGCACAGCCATCCCTGGACGCACTGTGGCCTGCCCCATGTGATGCTCCTAACTTACCCAAAAATGCCCCATCCCCGGAATGTAAGCACTTTCCAACTTTGGATTTGTTCACAAAGAACAGAAGAAATACACCTATCCTTGAATATCTGTGACACCATATCATGCTGGTTCTACTAGGTTAACTCCAGTGTCTCAGTAGGGTTATCTAATCTCCTTTGGGAGTTGGGATGGACATATCTTCTCATGAGTGATCCTTGGCAGTGTCTATTGATTTAAATTAGGGCCAGTTGTGACAGGGCAAGGACCTGAAGTCTTGGACTATATCGCCTGGTCAAAATGATATTGACAGACATTTAAAGTGGAAAGGAGGGAAGGAAAGAATAAAATGACAGTGAAGGACCCAAAAGTCTATAGATCACTACTTCTCCCAAGTCTCAAACAATGACCAGAACATTAAAAATAAAAAGGTTAGTCGAAACTATTGTGTAGTGCTTCTCTTTATTGCTGTAGGGCTCATTGGATATTTAATTTGAGATTTACTTTTGTATTGTTATGGTGTTTCAATTACCTTTTTCATGTCCTCTCTCAAACTGAGGTTGATAGCCACTAGAAAGACTCCGCATATTTTAATTTTTTTTATTCTTTACCCCATTCTATTGCTTTTCTTCCCCTCAAACAAAACAACATAACTTGATTTATCTAGGTTAGCCTCTCAAATAGAGGGAGAAACAAGGGAGGGCACCAGGATCAAACAGATGTATGATCACTGATAGTAAGCTAGACAAAGAGGGAACCATCCACTCTAGCAGCCCGGGGGGTGATGGTAGGTGATATGGGTTGCAGAAAGGGAATGGGGAAAGTGGGTGGACAAATTTTGTGATGGGTATTCTCCTGATTCAATGTTAATATGTACCTAAAATACTGTGAAAGATATGTAAGCCACTATGATCAAAATAAAATTTTATATTAAAAAAAAGTTAGTGAAAGCAAATGAGACTAAACTGGGTGATGGCAGGCTTGGGTAAGATTTTTGAGAAATGCTGCTGAGCTAGCAGCACATTGGGGTGCCATGGTAGGCAGAGCCAGGCAAGGTAGAGGGAGTGGAGGAGGTCAGAGAGGTCATTATCCTGCACTCTCTTGAAGGCAAAATGATATCAGATGAGCTCAGAGAGCTTTTGATTAGATGAAATTCATTGGTTTACTATAGCACTTGTCAAATTTGAAAAATATTCAAATATGCCATCTAGCATATATGTTGAAGAGTACCTACGTAAAGTTTAAAAGAAATTGAAACTACCTACTTAATTGAAAATTTCTATGGTTTTCTTAAATATGACATTCACTTCTAAATTTGCAAACCTGTAGATTAACTCTCATCTCTGCCATTTTATGGTAGCCTTGGGAGCAGAAAAAGTCTGTTAGAACAGCACAAACTTGACCCTAGGTAGTACTATGTAAAATCAACAACAACAAAGCCAGCATGCATTTAGCAATGGTTAACACTTAAAGAAAAGGCAGTTATATTTTTGTGTTCTTTATATAATTCCTTGGATTTGAAATACTCAGGACACATTCAGGTCACGAATTGCTTTTTAATTCAGTTGCACACACCACATGTGATGAATAAATGGCAACTTTGAAATGTTTTCAGAATTTAATTTTTCTTTTCTAAGCACAGCAGGATGCTCCCATTTTAATT
>PVKC010050769.1:0-10520 GCA_004027635.1 Crocidura indochinensis
CTTCCTTCCTTCCTTCCTTCCTTCCTTCCTTCCTTCCTTCCTTCCTTCCTTCCTTCCTTCCTTCCATTTCCTTTGAAGGGGACAGTACAGTCAAGAACTGGGTATGAGTAATGTTCAGGAATTGAGCCTATGGAAAAAGGGTTGGAATGTTTAGTATCCATTTTGAAATGTATGGTTGAATGGAGCAAGGATCAGTACATGAATCCTAACTCTCAGACAACTCTTGACCAAGAAAAGCCCTCAGAGCAAGAGACAAGTCAAATCATACACCCTGAGACAATAAACTGATACGGAAGTTTAAATTCTCTGGAGTCAACATCATCATCAGGAATAGGCAGCTATAGGACACAGATGTCTGGTACTGAGGATCCAGAATAGTTTGAATTTTTGAAGCAACAAAAAGAAATTATAGAACAAGGGATTGATTTATTTAATGAGAAGCCAAAGAGAGGACTACAGTACCTCCAGGAACAAGGAATGCTTGGTACCACACCTGAAGATATCACCCAGCTTTTACATCAGGAGGAAAGATAAGCTTCTACTCAAGGAGGTGAATTCCTGGGAGATAACGACACATTTGACAAAGAAGTCATGTATGCATATGTGAGCCAACATGACTTCTCAGGAAAGGACTTTGTTTCAGCCCTTTGCATGTTTTTGGAAGGATTCATCTTCCAGGGGAAGCTCAAAAATTGATCGATTAATGGAAAATTTTGCTGCAAGATACCTGGAATGCAACCAAGGACAAACCTTTTTTGCTATTGTAGACACTGCTTTTGTTTGGGCTTACTCAATTTTCCTGCTGACACAGATCTTCACAGTCCGCAGGTTAAAAATAAAATGACAAAAGGGCAATATATTAAGTTGAACAGAGGTATCAATGATAGTAAAGATCTTTCTTCATGTAGCAGAGACAATTTTTACAGGGATCAGGGCTTTATCCCAAGATTACAATAGTAATACACTCTATACTATAAATTTAAATACACTTTATACTATAAATATAGTACAGATTGCAATGCACTTTATACTGTATTTTGACACTAAGATGTGATGTTAAAAGTGAATCTAGGTAGCCTAAAGAAAACAAGTAATCAAAGAACTGTGAAGGAACCTTTATAAACTGTCATTTTTAAATGTAGTTTTAACACTGGTCCTGATATCAAATGTTTACTTTATATGAACATCTGAAAAGGTCAATTTTGGCATTTAGATGCTAGCATTTAAAAGGTTTTTCAACCTCCCGTTAACAGTGTTTTAAAGAAATGTTTAACTAGTTAAACTCTACTCTTTATTGTGAAGTAATGGAGAAGCATATTCACTATTAAAAGAGCAGAGAAAAATAGGACAAATGGACCGAGTTAAGTGAAGAATAAAAATGGAAGAAGCCAAGTTAATGGCGCCCAGGTGAGGGAAGAATCCAAGGTGGAATCCAGAGCCATCACAAACAACAGAAGTGCTGTGGCAGAGCCTGTGGCTTTGGGACCCAGAAGCCATGTCAGTGGTATCCAGTTGAGGAACAGAATCCAATCCAGTTGAGAGCCACCACTCACTCTGCTTCGTGGCCATGTGTTCCTCCACGTTAAGGAACACCAAGGGAGGAAGTAAATATCACACTACTATCATAGCAATGGGGGAAACAGCACAGGCCTCCAGCATGCTTAGAGAACAAAGATGGTAGATCTGATAACCCCAAATAAACAAGGACACATTTGGCTTCTCAAATAATAACTTTAGAGAAAAATGTGGAGAATGTTCATAGAACTCAAAGAAAGTATGGAAAGAATTGAATGTGCCACAAATAAGAATGAAAGGGATCTGAGAGCGGAAATAAGAAAACTATAGACTGAAATAACATGAGTGAAAAACTTTGTAGGTTAAATGAAAGCTCACTAGAAAGCCTATCCAACAGAAAAAAAAGTGGGTAAAGAAAGAAATCAGTGAGCTGGAAGATGAAATCCATAACAATTTTATATGGCATAAGAGGTTGGAAAAGAGCCTCAAACAAATGAGCGGAAAATGGGGAAAGAATGTAAACAGATGAAAATCGAAGTCTTTGGTAAACTCAGCAGTAGCAATATAAGAATTATGGGAGTCCCAAAGACACAGAAGTAGCTAACAATCAAGGACACCATTGCAGAGAATTTCCCAGAGCTAAAGAGTGCATGCCATAAAATCCTAAACGCTCAAAGAGTATCATCTAAAATAAGTTCGAATAAAAGCACCAAAGACACATCTTAGTCACAATGGCAGCCCCCTAGAGTGGGATAGAATACTGAAAGCAGTAAGTTCAAAAATGGAAATTACATTAAAAACGCCTTCCTAAGATTTGATGCAGACTTGTAACAAGGGACAAGAAGGCAGTGATGAGTTATAGTGACAACATTCAATGAAATTAATGCTCTGTCAAGAGAACTTCATCCAGCCATATTTACATTCAGGCTTGAAGAAATTAAAATACCTTGGGATCAACTAAAGAAGTGAAGGACCCATACCAAGAAATTATAAAACATTGCTTCAAGAAATAAAAGAGGACAAAAGGAAATGGAGATATATACTCTGTTCAGAGATTGGGTGGACTAACATTATTAAAGTGGAAAATCTGCCCAAGTCATCATTCAGATTTAATGCAATCACTCTATGGATATCCCTGACATTCTTCAAAGAAGTGGATCAAAGACTCCTGCGATTGCTTTGGAACAATATAGGCCCAAGAGTATCTAAAGCAACAATTAGGAAAAAAGAGGGGAGGCATCACTTTCCTCAACTGTAAATTGTACTACAAAGCAATAATCATTAAAATAGCATGATATTAGAATAAGTACATTCAAAGAATGATCCCCAGTCATATAATAAATTAGTCTTTGAAAGAAGGATAATCAATGCAGATCGGAGCAGGAAAACCTCTTCAACAAGTGGCGCTGGAACACCTGGTCAGCTACATCCAAAAAAGTGAATGTAGACCTTTATTTAACACCATTCAAAAAGGTCAAATAAAAAATGGATTAAATATCTTGATATCATATCTGAAATTATATGGTATATAGAGTAAAATGTAGGTAAAACACTCTGAGACATTGAACATACAGCATCTTCAGGAAGAAACACCAGCCTCTAAACAAATAGAAGCAGAGATAAACAAATGGGATTACATCAAACTGAGAAGCTTCTACACTTCAAAAGAACAGCAACTGGATAAAATGTCATGTACAGAAAGGTAGAAACTATTCACCCAATAACCATCTGATAAGGGACTAATATCTAAGATATCCAAGGTACTAACAGAACTTTAAAAGAAAAAAAAAACGTCTAACACTATCAAAAATTGGGATAAAAATGAACAGAAATTTTTAAAAGAATAAATACAGATGGCCAGATGGCAATTGAAAAAATGTACAATGTCACTAATAATCAGGAAATTGCAAATCTAAACAACAATGAAGTATCATCTAATGCCACAGGAACTGGCACACATCACAAAGAACAAGAAGAGCCACTGCTGACATTGATTTGAGGTCAAAGGAATTCTCATTCACTGCTGGTGAGAATGTCATCTAGCCCAGTCTTTCAGGAAAACAATAAGAATATTCCTTAAAATATGGACATTGAGCTCCCATATGATCCAGCAATACCACTCCTAGGAATATACACTAGGAACACAAAAACACAATAAAATACTGTCCTCTGCTCTCCTATGTCCACAGTAGCTCTATGTATAATAGCCAGAATCCTGAAACAACCCAAATCCCCAACAACAAATATGTGACAAAAAGCTGGTACATCTACAAAATGGAATACTATACAGCTGTTAGAAATAATGAAGTCTCAAAACTTGTCTATTAATCAAGTCACGATATTTGCCTATACATGGATGGATATGGAGACTATTATGTTGATTGAAATAAGTTAGAGGGAGAGAGATAAACACAGACTTGTCTCATACATCTGTGACAGACAGGGGACCTGGGAGGATGGAAATGGGGGACATTTGTTGCAGGAAATTTGCACTAGTAAAGGGGTGTATGCAAAACACATTTGGTTAAGTGGTTTACAACCTGTGTTTGAATTCCCAAGCACTTTTTGACAGGCAAGTGACTATACATTTGAAGTGTTTCACTTGATTAAAGACTACTGAGTGCAAGGTGGGTAGTTAAGAGATACTACAGGGGGTGAGATACTTGTTTCTTATGCAGCTGACTCTGGATTTGATCCTGGAACTACATATAGTATCCTGGGCACTGTCAGAAATGCTTGCTGAGGAAAAACATAAGAATAAGCCCTGAACATAGCTTAGTGTGCCTCCAAATAAAAAAAAGCCATGCTTTTTTTTAATAAATCGAGTAAGATATTTTCGGGGCCAGAGTAGTGGCGCTAGAGGTAAGGTATCTCCCTTGCAAACATTAGCTTATGACTGGCCACGGATTGATCCCCCACCATCCCATATGGTCCCCCCATGCCAGGAGCAACTTCTGAGTGCATAGCCAGGAGTAACCCCTGAGTGTCAAATGGGTGTGGCCCTAAAAAACGAAAAACAAAAAGAAATATTTTTTTCATGTCATAACTAGTAGAATTTCTGTTTCCTTTGAATTGTAAAATCCTTTAAAGGACACTCGTTTTTGCCACTCAGCAGTGCTCAGAACTTATTCCTGATAATTTCCTCAGGTATCACTCCTAGAGGGCTCAGGGCACCATATGGAGTGCTAAAGATCGAAACCTTGTCAGCTGCATGCAAGACAAAGGCCTTACCTTCTATCAGTGGTCCTCAAACTACGGCCCACGGGCTACATATTGTATTTGTTCCAGTTTTGTTTCTTCACATCAAAATAAGATGTATGCAGTGTGCATAGGAATTTGTTCATAATTTTTGTTTTTACTATATATAGCCTGGCCCTCCGATGGTCTGAGGGACAGTGAACTGGACCCCTGTTTAAAAAGTTTGAGGACCCCTGTTCTATATTATACTACCTACCACTCAAGATCTTGAAGGACATGTCTGAAGCTGAAATATTCTACACGTAATTTCTAGAGTTTTCACCATTTTAGCTATACTGTTCAGTTTATACAAAATGTAATATGTAATTGCTTTTTTAAATTGTTGCATATTGTGTAGGTAGAAGTTATTTTACAAATATGGACAGAGTCTCTTTGGAAAACTGAAAAGAGGTTTATCTATGTATGACTTTAGATATTATAACAGATATATTTAAGATCAAATTCTTGAAATAAAATCTGATCCTGTATGGAAATCATATACGTTATTTCAATTTTGTTTCAAAATACTGTATGCTTTGTTAACAATAAACAAATGACTTTATACTTAATTTATATACTTATATATCCTAGGCAATGTTAAATCATTTTCCAGTTGAAAATGGTTATGAATAGAAAAATGTAACCCTGATCTGAGAGAGAAAAATACATAAAATTAAAAGCAATCACTGAAACCCGATATAACTTGATTAGTTGCTTTATTTTTCTGATTTGTTGGGCAAATTGTCTTAAGAGTAAGTTCTTTTTCAGCCAAGGCTTTTGAAAAAATAGGAAACAAAATAATTATTTTATTGGTAACAGATGGATTATATTTAATTTTGATAAACAACAAAATGTAATTTTAATCAACTTTCAAAATCAAGTGAAGAACAACTCCAGTGTACTGTATGTCAAACACTATTCATTTAACCTTAAAAAGCCATATGTTGTTTATTTAAATATCAATTGTACTCTGGGTGCTACCCTATGGAGCGATAATGCTTGGTTTTGAGTAATAGGAGAACTGGAGAACACATATTTGAAAAATTGTCAGGCCTCAGATAAAATTGGGATTGCTTATAAATCTTGTTGCTTCCATAAATCTCTTGTAGGCTTGTTACGGCTATGAAAGTAAATTTCGCTCTCAAATGAACAAAGTGTACAGTGAGTTTATGACATATCTGTGAAGATTAATCTGCGTTGGTATAACCGGTCCTCATTCTATTCAGGATAATCCATCTTTGCTGGTGCTTATCACTCATTGAATTGAATCTCTTTTTGGATTGGTCCCTTACCCTTTTTCTCCACTCCAGGGTGTGATCTTCTGTTCCCCAATAAAGAGCCTGAGTCTCAGAATCTGCTTGTGGTTTCAGTTTCCCACAATATAGCTATCTGCCTGCTGGCCTTAGTGTTAGGAGCAGAAAGCTTGTGGTGGAATTTTCCTGGACCTGTACCATTCCCTTGGATCCCTTTGTGTGGATTATTTCCTGGTCGGAATTTGTTCCTAGATCCGTGTCTCACCAACCTCTTGGGATTGGGCTATGAGGCTACTGTTTCATCGAGTCTAGTGAAATGTTCCCTGGGGTGATTTCATGGTTGCTCAAGTGGATAATCCCACCGTGGTTTTTACGATTAGCTTCTATTTGGTTCAAAGATATGGCAATAGCTTGGATTTGGGTCAAGGACTCTGGCCTCTCTTCAAGTAGATTGCTACCATATTTATTGCAACAGTCAAGAAAAAACATACTGGTAACCCCTCCCCAACTTCCTATCTCACCTGGAAAGGGAGCCCCTCCCACAGCTGGGAAGGATCTGTGGTTAGAAATTAAGAGTGGTCTTAGGGGAGGCTTGAGGGACAGACTCAGGAAGGAAGACGCAGCAGGTAGAGAGGAGACACAGGATGGAGGCAGAGGTTGCAGAGAGACTGCTTAGTTTAAAGGCCATGCGAGGAATATGCACATGGCAGTTGGGACCTTGTAATAAAATCTGATTTATCCTGAAACTTCATCTGGCTGCTGAAGATCATTTCCTCGCCCTCCGATATCCTGAATCTACAGACCCACCAGGCCGGGCCAAAAGAAAAAAACAAGGCCTCTCCATTTATCCTCCACCACTAGAACTTTATAATTAATAATTAATGTAACACGCAGATGTAGTAATTTACAGATTGGTTATTCTGGTAGCTGGTAACAATTCTTATCAGCATAACTGTTTATATGTATGGTAAAATGCAAAAGGCTCAAGCTTTCTGGAATTGCTCCAATTGTTTCTGAAATGCGTTCAACTGTTTCTGAAGCCCCCCTGCAGTTTCGAAAGTCTCCAACTTTAGAAAACAAACCCTTGTGGCCTAGGCCAGAGGAGCCACCGGCAGCTGACATTGATTTACTAGATGAAACAAATGTGAAAAGTGAGATAGATAGTGAAGTCCAGCCTAATACTGAGTCAGAAAGCAAATCTGTAAGGTTACAACTTACAACTCACCCCGGCCCCCCCACACTTGCTCAGACAGAGTGGGACAAGAGCCACCCTACCCCCACATAACTCCTCAGAGAATTTGGTACTAACACAGACTCAAAACCAGCTCCATCTCATCAGGGAAAAAAAATCCCAACCGATGGGTTTAAATATGGAATATCTTGGCCAATTTAAAAGAAAGTGCTTGGAATATGGTCCAAATTCTCCATTTTATGTTGAATTTCTTGCTACCTGGAATGACAGTAAGTAGTTGACATATCCTGACTTTAGTACTGTAGTTAATATCTGTCTAAATGTTTCCCAAAATTTATAGTGCAGAATTTGGTTGACTGAAGGAGTTAAAACTAAGCTTAATAGCTTAGATCATCCTGGAAAGATGGCTGCAGGAGTTCCATTGTCCTATGAGCAGATAATAGGGGAAGGGCCTTCTTAGATACAAACAAAAGGATTAAATTACCCCATGCTGCTTTGAAAGTTTGAGAAAAATTGATGCACATGCTTAATTTAAAGGCAACTTGACAAAACTCTTTCAGGCCATTTAAGAGCCATATGCAGAATTTCTAAGGAACTGGCAGATAATATCTGAAGACAGATTAAAGACAAGGAAGCACAACAGGTCCTGACAAAAAGTTAGCCTTTGAACATGCCAATGAAAATTGTCATGCTATATTATGACCCAGTAGGGAGAGAGCAGATGTCATGGGATTCCTACATGCTTGTACGAATATTGAACATGCAATTCTACTGCCCCTATGCTTTGACCCATTACACCCGGGGTTATTTTTCATCTGCATCTTATGGATCGATCTTCATTGCCTATGTATGTGTGATGGTCACCAGTATGTCTACTTATTGTCCATCTGTATTGTACATAAGGCCTGTCTATGCTATATATAGTCCTTCCTTCTGTTGTATAGATAGCACTTCCTTTCTCCCCTTTCCCTGCTTACCACTCTACAAATTCTTTTCTATTATTTTCTTTCACTCTCTCACCCATGATTTGTTATGTCCTCCAAATTAATCCCTTTTCCCTCAGTTAGTAATTCCTCAGGAATGGAAATGTGCTCTCCACCCTCAGTCCAGTTCCACCTGGCTCTAGGGAAGGTATTGCAGTCATGGCTGCTCCTTATTTGCTTTTAGTGGCCCCTCTTTTCCCACCTCCCTTCACCATGGACTGTTTTGGCAATCGGTTTCAGTTTTTGAGACCCTCAGCTCTAAGACATTTCCTGATCCATGACTGCTGCTAGCCATTTTTTCAGTCTTTATAGAGTATGTTGCTGGCTAAAGTTGGTACAGAATTTATTCCCCTCTCAAACTCTTTCAAAAGATTTATAGGGAATATGTATATGTCCTTTGTATAATTCTTTAGTGTATTTTCTCAATATGTATAAATCTTTATTGTGAATTTCCTTATGTAGATATTTCCCACCTCCTTTTTGGATTTGTTTAGTAGAAAATTCTAATAGATACTATCTTTTGAGATTTGTGTTTTTATTAGAACTAGGTTAATGGGATTGTATGTTTGGTTTATTATTTCCCACATAGGCACCAACAGTATCCTGTGACAGTGTTCTTTTTGCATAGGCACATTACAATGGGGGAAATCTTAAATATACAGAGGAGTTACTATCTAATAGGACTGGGACTTCAAAATTTTTTTGTTACAGGATGGACTTTCATTCTGAATATTTGTCATAGTGGTTTGACTTAGTCACCCACACATCAGCTAATCACCCCTGAACTCCGTGTACCATCTTTGGAACCAGCATGGCTTTCTGCACCACCACTAAGAATCAACCTTCTACAAGGAGAGGTCCTAGAACTGCCATGGCACCTACTTGCTCCAGGATGGGCTCATATGCCACCCAGGCAATGACTTGGAAATCAGCAATGACTTGCTTTCAAGGTTGGTTTTCCTGCCTCACTGCCAACTGTAAGATGATACCAGGTTACGCATCACCATACTCTGACTTTGACATAAGATATATGTTATCACCAAAATCTCTACTGAAGCCTGACTGAAACAACAATGATTGAGGAGAACATTTCCTGGGAATGTGAAGAAAGCCTTTGGGGGTCAGACAAATTAGTATACTTGGAGCTTGTAGTTGGTGTTATGACAGAATGCTTCATGGGTAAGAACACCCTGTATTTAGGTCAACATTTTTTTCTATTTTCCCTAACTTTTGTTGCACCTATGCAAAAGAAACTGCCATCCCTTTTTATCTTTCAGATAGAGGCTTCCACCTTTTTCTTAGCTCCTTATCTTAATTACTTTGGATACAAAGGACACAAAACACTTTGCTTTGCTTCGTATTTCTGCATTTTTCTATAGAGTTGAGAAGGGGGGATAACCAGTCTTCATTCTATTCAGGATAATTCTTCTTTGCTGCTGCTTATCACCTCATGGGATTGAAACACCTTTGACTTGATCCTCCCAAATTTGTTCCAGACCCTACCCATTCTCCACCTCAGGGTGTGGTCTTTCACTTCACAATAAAAACCCTGAGTCTCAGGGGGGGGAAACTGCTTGTGGTTTCAGTTTTCCACAATTGAGCTACCTGCATGCTGGCCTTAGTGTTAGGAGTGAAAGGCTTCTGGTGGAATTTTCCTGGACTTGTACCATACTTTTCCACTTTATGTGGATTATTTTCTGTGCCAACATTTGTTCCTGGACCTGCATCTCCCCAATCTTTTGGGACTGGGCCATGAGATGTCTGCTTCAAACCTGTGATAGCAAAACTATTGCCAACATGTGGTTCCACAAGACATCATAACTGGGTGGTCATAAATTCTAACTTATCTAAATTTTATCTAAAAAACACCAGTTTTATGTCTCATTTTTGGAAGACATAATTATTAAGAATGCCCATATCTGTCAAAAGTGTTTCAGTTCATTTGATAAATTATATAATCACTCAACTTATGAGACTAATAAAATTAAATGGAACACTAAGACACAAGAGGTGATCTTTGTGATAAGGAATAAAATGATCTCTGAAAATAAATTGAACTCAGATGAGTTAGGATAAATTGTTAAAGGACTTTGGAGGGAAAACAGAAGAGTGTAGAGGGTAAGAAACTTAGGAAATTTCTATTTATGATTTACCATTTACTATGTTCTGTTGTGGATCTACTTTATGGCAAGTAGATGAAAGACATATATTGTGAAGGGGAAAAAAGAAAGAAAGAAAGAAAGAAAGAAAGAAAGAGAGAGAGAGAAGGAAAGAGAAGGAAAGAGAAGTAAAAAGAAATATTGGGGACTCAATTTTTTCTTTTTTCTTTTTTTTTGGTTT
>PVKC010050770.1:0-10517 GCA_004027635.1 Crocidura indochinensis
TCCTGACATAAGCTTTGGCCAATGCCTGTGACTTAATACCAGGTGGTGCTTAGGAGTTACTACTGGCTCTTCACTCAGGAATTACTCCTGCAGGCTTCAGGGATTAAACCTGCATCAGCTGCATGCAAATTAAGCACCTTACTAACAGTACTTACACATTTTTCAACTACCTTCTGATGCCTGTGATCTGCTATAATCCATAGAAAAGTGCTCATGATATCCACATACAAAAAATAAGGTTGCTTGTTTCACATAAACCTATAAGCTTCTCTTATACTCTCTACAATATGGGAATAAATTTCAAAAACAGAGCATTTTTCATGATTAATTAAACTCTTAGAGTTTTATCTCCTTCATGAAAGTAATCATAGATTCTTGAGTAGATATTTTTAAGAACCTTAAGAACATCAATCAGTCTCACAGCTAGAGGAAGAGAAGTAAGCTGCAGTGAAGAGTAAATTATCTTTTGCCATCACTACTCAAGTAAAGTTGTAAAGTGCACTGCTCTTGGGAAGACAGGCAGAATTTGACAAAGGGGTATTAAGAATTGGTTGACTGACCAGATATGGTGAATGAAAGAAATTAAAGCTCTCTGCATTAACTAAATGTTTTTGTTCTCCCAGTCCAACTTCCATTGTCTGCTAGCATCAAGCCAAACTGTGGTAGATATAAAAAAATCACCCACCCTTCCCAAGAATAGTAATGCCCCAATAATCCCAAGCTCATTGTTGAAATTCTAGAAAAAATGATAGAAGCACATTGAAGTCTTCAGGAAATTTCCTGATTTTGGATACTGAACAGGAAGCTTTCTTGATATCTCAATCTTTAAAATTAGGTGGATAGGGAAAAGAAAAAATAAAGAGAGAAGTAAGAAGGGATGGACAGAAGTTAACCTAGGGAGGGTGCAGGGGCCTCAGGCACATTGATTATATAGAAATGAGTTTTATATATAGATAATATACATACATATTTGTGTGTATTTATATGTAAATATAAATCACAGGGCCAACAACACTGTAAGGATGGGATACAATACACAATAATGGGATGTTAAAATGTACCTTTCCAGGAGGCAGGCTGCATGTGGGTGGTAGGAAATGTGGAGACACTTGTGGAGGGAACTTGACAATGGTGGCAAGATTAATGTTGGAAAATTGTATGCCTAAAACCTGACTGTGAATCTTTTTTTTCATATATTTTTCTTTATTTAAACATATTGATTACATATATGATTGTGATTAGGTTTCAGTCATGTAAAGAACACCCCCTTCACCAGTGCAACATTCCTACCAATGTCCCAAATCTCCCTCTCTCCCAACCCACCCCCACCTGTACTCCAGATAGGCTTTCCAGTTCCCTCATTTTATGGTACCTTTCTAAAAAAAGTAGATGACTCTTAATATATTCCAGAAATGTGTAAAATTGCTTTAAAAAGGGGGTGTGTTACCACATTAAGATTCCAAATGAGTTTGGCACTTGGTAATAATATAAAATATATGCCTGCTCCTAGTAGCTTTCTTGTACATGCTTTTTTATTTTTCAAAATTGCCATAATACCACTCTATAGGCTTCTCTGGATTCACATTCTTTGTCTAAGGTTGACCGAAATGAGAGAAGATTTAATTTTCTGAGAGGTGGACACTTGACCAAAAACACCAGCTAGAATAATGGAGGAAGACTGAATTTTAGGGACAGCTGTCTCTCTTCTTTGAGGAAGTTTCTATTAAACTTCTCTCCTCAATTTTATGGAGATGTTTGGGGTTTTTTGTTGTTGTTTTGTAAATACTTTATAAATGTGGAATCATTTCACTAATATGTGGTATATAACAAATTAAAGTAACAAAATAGGCGATATCTAATCAAAACAACCCATTGGGATTTGCCTGCAGAAGTGAATTTACCAACTGTGGGGGAAGGGGTCTGGGTTAAGGAAAAAAGTGCTAAAGATGGTACCAGAGATAGAGTACAGTGGGTCGGGCATTTGTCTTTCACATGGCTGACTGCCCTTTGTTTTATGGCACCCCATATGATCCCCAAAGTTCCACCAAAAGTCATCCTTAGAACTCCTGAATGTATCCCAAAAATAAAACCAAAGGTGAAATGGGGAACTAGAAGTAATATAAGGACAATGATGGAGAGTGTTTGGATTTTGATGTTGGTCGGTGTATAGTAATTTTGTACATAAAAGTGTAAACATTATTGTAACCACATTAACTCAATTATAAAGTATATTTTTAAAACCTGGTGAATTAACTTTCTCTCTTTTTATTGAAACTATCTAGTTTCGGAGTTGGAGTGATAGTACAAAAAGTAGGACACTTGCCTTGCCCACAGACAACATAGGTTTGATCCCCTGTGTTCCATACAATCCCACAAAACACTTCCAGAAACTCCAGCCCTGGCCCGTAGGAAGCCAGGCCAGATGAGGAGAAGAGCCTCTTTATGAGACCCCAGCATGAGTACATTCAAATCTTGATAAACTCCACTATCGCTACACCCTCAGGCTGAAATTTCAGTCTTCTTCCCTCAGTCCTGGTAGGCACCCCAGCTGCTGAGGTGCAGGTGACTTTACACACACTCCACCCCTGCCCCATTTAGTCTCATCTCCTCAATTGTTTGCTGTCTGGCAACCATCTTGCTTGGGTATGTCTGCTTGTTCTCAACCCCTGCAAGAGGCAATGATGAAGCTCTGACCCAGTATCTATCTGGGTTTTGGAGGAAAGCCCCTTTGAACTTGGCCACACTTCAAATTTCAGCCTCCCTTCCCCTAGCAAGTCATGAAAAACTGAAGCAGTTTTGGGTTTTTCTACCCTCTCTCTATTTTCCTGCTGCCCCTCTAGTCCTCTGACCCATTTTCAGGGTCTATAGTTCACTTAATCATGTCATTAAAATTTTTGGACAGAAGTCAATCTGGCATCTTTATTCTTCTGCCATCTTGCCAGAGCTCCTCATCCTTTTAATCTGTGCTAATTTAGGGGCCAGGAGTAGAAAAATAAAGGGAGCTGATAATGTAATAAATATTTCTTTTGTTTATATGTAGCAAATTGATTTATTTTGGAGTCTGGATTGAGATACATGGAATCCCTTCTCTGAGACTTCAGTAAGTAGAGTCCAAGAAACCTCAACCAGCAAAAGTTCTAATAATCTGTAATATTTTCAGTGGCTCATTGATGTGCACACACACACACAGAACTTGAAACTACAGGCTGTCAGTTAAGGGAAGTGAAGATATTCCAACTCAAACCAAACTTGTAATTTAAAGACCACACTTGTTTTCCCTTGCTAAACTTCCCAACCTTGATAACAATTTTGAACTAATTTAAATGTTTTGGTAGAAGTGAAACCTCAGTTTAAAAAATGATTTCATGACTTACATTTGAAATTTCTTCAGTACCTTTAAGTATTAAGTATCTCTAGCAACACATGCATAGATTAAATAACCATCATTATTGCCAGTGTGAGTCAATTGTAAAAAGCATTTGATTAAAAAAAAAGCCAATCTATCAAAACTGGCAATGTGTCTAGGCAAAAATGATCTCCACATAACTAGAGATGCCAAAACTCTCATAGCATATCCAATGATGAGAAAATCTTGGATCTTGGGTCCTTGCATAAAGTTATTAATGAAAAAACAGCTGTAATCAAAGAGACTTTATGAGCCCTAGAAAACCAGGCTCTTTGGACAGTCACTTCACATTTCCCGGGGATACTGTAGAAATCAGTGGGTCCCAAAGTTGGTGATGGCGCAAAATGATCCAAGGGGGTGATAGTAACCTTAGGGACAATTTCAAGAGGTAGAGCTTTCTGTTGATTCATTAAAGAAGGTACATTTCTAGGAAATGCTGAGTGATTTCTTTCCTGAAAAGGGAGTGCTAGGTCAAATAAATATGGAAAATTCTGGTGCAGTCTGTTAACATCCAGCAGAGCAAACACTGTTTTGGGCTAATTCCAGGAGTGTGGCCATGCCTAGAATCATAGAAAAGAACTGGGAAAGGCTATCAGAATAAACTTTACCAGAGCTCTAATGAAACGTTTGTAGCAAGCAAGCAAGTGAATGCCTAACAAAGAGAAAGACCACTAGAACACAGTGAGTTTTATAGTAATTTGGTTAAACCTCATCCCAATCTGCATTCTGGAGTAACAGTGTTTGCCTGTTAGTCTGAAGATATTTATGGGTACTTCCCAAGGGATGGACATAAGCTGACTCAATGTGTTTCCTTTATATTAGTGCTTTCTCACAGTAAAGGCATTGTTGTGCAAAGGGCCTTCCTACAAAGCACCATAGCACCAAAGCCCCACTATCATTAGTGGTAAGAACAAATCATAAACCAAGTAATTGGGACTATAAACCAAATAATTAGAATCAGTAACAAACATACTAAAATGCCTGCCTAGAAAAGCTAAGGTATAAGATTCTTTTGGAAAGAGGATTTTGACAAACTGTATACACATATACACAAGTGTATACACTGTATACACAAGCGAGTATACACACATACTCGGGTAACTAAAAGATCACACAAGTCCAGAAGTCCAGGGCAGAACATGCATTGTCTGAAAAACAAAAACCATAATCTTCCACCTTCAGCTGATCTTTAAGACTTGAGCAAGAAGGAATTGTTGGTTATGGCAGAATTGTAAATGGCCTAGTTAAAGGTTCCAGGATTATTTGTCTCTAAACAGAGTCCATTTCTAAGATCTGCTTTTATTTTTATCTTTCCTCCTCCATCTGTCTTCTCTTCTCTCTTTTATTTGCACCATAGTACCTACAAGGATCAGAGTTGATGGTTGGCCCAGGAGTCTTTAGATCTCTTTTAGTCTCAGTTTTAGCCTCTGAAAAGTGTCTGAAAACAATGGCACAAACTTCTATGAGCTATCTTTGTTAGAGATCTCTGTTAGAAATTGCTCATAGATGTATATCTAGCCTCAACTCTAGCTTGTCAATAAATTCTTAGAAAGGAGACACATGGGGGCAGGGATAAGTATCATCAGTAGATGCCTGGGATAAGACTTCCTAAATATGGAAGTCTGATGTAAAACTATGTCTAATGTAAATACTATGCCTAATGTAGACTGTGTTTATTCATATAGATCATAATGATTAGTTGTCTTCCTTATGTCACTTTCTTTTTTTTGGGGGGGTCACACCCAGCAACACTTAGGGGTTACTCCTGGCTCTATGCTCAGAAATCACTCCTGACAGGCTCAGAGGACCATATGGGATGCAGAGATTCGAACCACCGACCTGCATGCAAGGCAAACCTCCAGGCTATCTCTCCGCCCCCCTTATGTCATTTTCTATGTTCTACTAACCTGTCTTTCAGTCTTCCAGATAAATGGATGAATTACTAATCGTTATGGGTTGAATTGTGTAATTTTCAAGTCTTATGTTAAAGCCCAAGTCATAAAATGTGAGTTTATATCCAATAAGATTTTTAGGAAGTTTTAAGATAAATTAAATCCTAAGAATGGAGTCACAATATTATAGAACTGAGATATTTATAAGATGAGGTAGATTTTGTGTGTGTCTGCATCTCTCCCTCTTTCTTTCCTCTTGTCCATTCACACACATAGTGAAAGAACACAGTAAGCACAGAGGACATGACCTCTACAAGACAAGAAGATAGACTTTACTAGAATTAAAAATTCTCACATCCTAATTGTATGCTTTTAGTATCCAGAACCATGAAAGAGCAAATTTCTGTTACTCAAGCCACAAAGTTTATGGTATTTTGTTATGGCAACCTGAGTTGACTAAACCTAACATATTTTACAACTTTCTCTCATTCTACTTGCTTTCTTGTCTTTCTGATAATTGAATATTTGAAAATAGTATATATTATAGCAGGACTTCTTAAACATTTTCCATTAGCAATTTATGTCCTCCCTGAGAAATGTATCATAGGTAAGCTTGCCCTGAACCACCTCAGGTGGTTGATTTTTGAATTAACTTTTGGTCACGAAGTAAATCTTTTACTATTGCCAAATGTTTTGTACGCAAACCCATATGAGATCTCAGGCCATAGTTTAAGAAACTAGGTATTATAACAACAGGATAATGACATGACTTAGACTTAAGTAGAAACAATGACAATGAAGAGAAATTGAAGAAATGAAAAAATAATGCCAGAATTTGTTAATTGAGGATTAATGTGGATGAGGCTGAAAAATAGAAACAAGACAAAATTGACCTCCATGTCTAGCTTGGGAAGCTGAGTTAATGATAATGATACTCTCCAAAGAAAAATACACATAATTAACAACCACTATGTGGAGAAAAGTAAAGAATTCAAGTTTGAAAACTGCATTCAGATGGATTGGAGCATGGACAGCCTTAAGGGAAAGATTTGGCTAACTAGCTGGATGTATGAAGATGTAGGTTTGGGTATTATCAGAAGCAGAAGGTAAATGTAAAGAATCATAGGAGAATAGAGCAAGAAAAAGTATGAAAAGCCAAGGTGAACACAAACACACGAACACTTCTAGGATGTCTTTTTTTTGGGGGGGGGGGGCACACCCGGCAGCACTCAGGAGTTACTCCTGGCTCTGTATTAAGAAGTCACTCCTCGAAGGCTCTGGGAACCATATGGGATGCTGGGATTCGAACCACCATCAGTTCCGTGTTGACCAAATGCAAGGCAAATGCCTTACAGCTGTGCTATCGCTTCAGCCCCCACTTCTAGAAGATCTTAATTTGAGAGACAGCAGGAGAGTAAAGTAAAGAAAGGGTCTGGCAGTCAGAGAATGGACAGCAAAACTGCAATGATGCAGCTGGGTGTTCCTGAAGTCTCAGTATCTCATTTACTGCCAATAGTGTGACACAGATTGATAAAAAATGCCCAGATTTACTGTTTTTTTTGTTTATTTGTTTTCAAAAGGGGAGGCACATACAGTGGTGTTCAGGGCTTACTTCTGATTGATCTTGGGAGACAATACACAGTGCTTAGAATCATCAAACTGGAGTCAATTGCAGTCTTATGCCTGACTTTAGCAATGAGGAAGTTGATATCAACCTCAGTAAGTGGTTTCAGTAGACAGCAGTGAACCTAGATGTCAATGGGTAAAATTGAGAAATTGGGGTCACCGCCAAATGGTTAGCTAATATAGGAAGGGAAAGTGTCTAGAATTGAATTGCTAAGAGGCAGATACCACAGATATTTGGTGCCATTGGGTTTTTGTTGTTTTAATTGGGGAGACCCACATCTATCAAAGCTCAGGGGTTACTCCTGGCAATTCACCCAGGATTTACTTCCCCATATTTGGAGGATAATATGGGATTCCAAAGATCAAACCTGGGTCAGCTGCATGCAAGGTAAGAATCCTACCCACTATGCTATTTCACCAGCCCTAGTTTCACAGTTTTATAAAAGAATATCATAAAAGTATTTGAGATCAAGCTAGGACAAAGAGAGGATCTAACGTAGCAGGAATTTAGACAAAGCTAGGTTCCTGAGGACATAGGTAGACAGATAGAAAGAGCCTTTGAAGGAAGGATCTCTTCTCTTGTAAAATGAAGCAAAGTGAGTTCATATGTTGCAAGTTTGCGTGTTGGTGGCAGGAGGTTGCAGAAGTTCCCCTTTGTGGGTTTCATTTTCTTTGTGAAAGAACAGAAAAGTCCTGTTGCAAATGGAGTGGTACTGGATATTTCAGGAAAATGAAGAAAGTTTTCAAGATTGTGTCTATTCTTCAGAAGAAGGTTTTAACTGTAGAAGCCAAAATAATTTCCCAACAGATTTAATGACCCAGTGGAGTCTGCAGATGCTTGCATCTATGGTTAATTTTACGGCTTTCTCTAACCCATGTGCAAAAGTAGAGGATGGCAGTTGACCATGTTTGTGTTTGACTTGACTAGGCTTATAGAAGGATAGTGTGTGAAAGGAATCAGGACATATTCAAGAGAATGACTGAAATGATTTATAAGAGTCTCTGAAATGGATAGAATAGTAAAAACTAAGTGCAAGTCAAATTATCAAAATGAAAATAAATGTCTTAAGGAGGTTTAAAGACATCTTCCTTGCATATTGCAAATGAGGAAGGAAGAATAATAGGACATAATGTCTGATATAAAATATTTGTTTTATTTTTGGTTTTGTGGCCTCATCTGGAGATGCCAGAGTTTATACCTGGTTCTATACTTAGGGATCATTCTTGTTAAGCTCAGGGCACCATATGATGCTGAAAATCAAACTCTAGTTGGTGATATGCAATGCAAGTACCCTACCTGCTATATCTCCCTGGCCCTGATATGGAAATTTTAGAGACAGTTTACATCAGAGAGATCAACAGAACTAGAATATGGTTTTGGAAGAGGGTAGATAAAATATAGGAAGTCAATATTTTTAATGAGAAAACAAAATAAGAATTCTGAGTTTTGTTTCATTGTATATATATATTCAGTTTCTTCATTGGTTATTGGACACTTAGGCTGTTTATAAATTTTAGTTATTGTGAATAATGCAGCAGTAAAAATAGGAATACAAATGTCTTTTTGCAATTGTGTTTTTGATAAATATAAAGTGGAATTGCTGGGTCATATCAAAGATCATTCTTAATTTACTGAGAAACCTCTTTAATGTTTTCCATAGAGACTGAACTACACAACATTCCCACAAACAATAGATGAAAGTTTATTTTTCCCACATTCTTACCACCATTGTTTTTACTCTGTTTGATGTGTTCCAGTCTCACTGATTTGAAGAGATATCTCACTGATTTGACTTGCATTTCCCTGATGATAAGTGATGAAGAGCCTTTTTTATATGACAATTGTCTACCTGTATATTTTCTATGAAGAAGTGTCTGCTTAGTTCTTCTCCCATTTTTATGGAGTGTTTTTATTGTTGTTAAATTTTGAGAGTTTTTTATATAACTTGGACATTAATCCTTTCTCAGTTATTGTGATACACAAATATTTTATTCCAGTTCTTTTTATTCTAGTCATTGTTTCTTTTTCAGTACAGAAACTTATTCATTAAATGTAGTCTTATTTGTTGACTTTTCCTTCTGGTTGCATAACTAGTAGCATTGAGTTATTGAAGATGCCTTAAGACTATGTCATATACAGTTATATCTATGTTTTCCTTGATGACAAAATTTTAGATAGAAAGTAGGCCCAGGCACCAGAAAGATAGCACAGCAGTAAAATGTTTACCTTGCATGCAGCCAACCCAGGAGACCGTGGTTTGATTCTCGGCATTCCATATGGTCCGAGCCTGCCAGGGGTGATTTCTGAGCGCCGAGCCAGGAATAACCCCCAAGCACCGCTGGGTGTGACCCATAAACTAAAAAAAAAATAGATCCAGGAAAGTAAGTATGCCCATGAGTTCTAAAGCATAATGTACTGGTAGGTTATGTTATATGTGGTTTTAAATCATTCATTAAAACTACTTACATGAACACTAAGAAATATGACCCATCTATACTTAACAAAAGAGTACATCTAATATTAAAGAAAACTAGACCAGAGACAGTACATTTGACTTGCACAATTGCACACCGCTGATGGGCATTTAATACCTAACACTATATATGGCCCCCCATTCCCCACTGGGAGTAATCTTTTGAGCATAGAGCCAGAAAATATCCCTGAGCACGACCAGGTATGTGCCCTCCTCCTCTGACCAAAAAGGAAAAAGGAAAGGTAGAATAATCCTGGCTATGCTCAGAGATTACTATTGGTTCTATGATCAAGAACTACTCCTAGTGGGACTCATGAAACTATGAGTGCTGGAGATCAAATTCAGACCTAGATTTTCCATGTGCAAGACAACAACTCCACTCATTGTTCAATCACTCCAAACCCAGAAAATTATCTGGGTTAATTAATTCTGTACCATGCCCACAAATGTAGTCACCTTGATCGCACTGGACCAGCTCCATGAAATCACTCTTTTCTTTTTTTTTTTTTTTTTTTTTTTGTTTTTGGGCCACACCCAGTGACGCTCAGGGGTTACTCCTGGCTATGCGCTCAGAAGTTGCCCCTGGCCTGGGGGACCATATGGGGCATGGGGAATCGAACCGCGGTCCATCCAAGGCTAGCGCGGTAAGGCAGGCACCTTACCTCCAGCGCCACCGCCTGGCCCCAAAATCACTCTTTTCTTGAAAGAGATGCAAACCAAACCATGAAACATCAAGGGTACAGTGGCCATGCAGCAGAAACTGACAATCTTGGGAGAAAAAGGCAGGCCAAGATCCAGCCCTGCTAAAGCCAATGTTCTGCATCCATCACCCAGAATCACTGTTTTGCCTATAGACCTGTCTCAGCACCCCTATATTATTCTCTTCAGGTACACCAAACTGACAAATTTCAACTACACCGGTGTTTGGGCTTATATCACCAGGGCCTTTGGGAGTGAGTGAGGGTATCCTTCCCCCATTTATTTCATCTTTTAGGAAATCTAGCAGCTGTAATTATGCCTACAAACACAATCACCATATTTACACTGGGCCAGTACCATGAATTCACTCTTTTCTCTAAATAGATATAATCTAAGCCATGAAAAATCATGGGTACACCA
>PVKC010050771.1:0-10521 GCA_004027635.1 Crocidura indochinensis
TCACTTAGTCTTTGCAATGAACCTGGTCTCTCCTAAATCATTTTATTTTCTCTCCATTGACTTATTTATGTGATCACTAAACATTGTAAGGTCTACACGATTTTACTATGTTCTTTTTTACCACTCCCAATTGTCATCCTAATCTACATCATCTACATCTACATCTACATGTTCTTTAACTTCACTGCCAAGAAAAACTATTCTCTGTATCTTGTCAAATCCTGTTCATTTATTGGTTATCTTACTACAATCAGCAGGTTTTTGTTTAATACATTATGGTCAAAGTAAAATAAAACAGCTATTTTTTTCTCCTCCTAGGACACTATGTCTACTTGCTCTATCTCATATTTTGTCTTATCTAAATCTCATTTACTAGCTCCAAATTTTAAATACTTCCTTTCATCTTCATTTGTTAATATTTTTGTCATGATGAGATAACATGTACATGCATGTTTTGGTGTCTATTCATCACATTCTGATGATCCACATAGTTGCTTCACAAAAATCACAACCAGTAAAAGACTAGGTTCATGTTCTGGAGCATTGGCAGTGGGAATTGAAATTGTAAAATTTTGTTTGCATGGTAGGTAGGTGCCTCAGCCACTGACCTAGTTAGGGTCTTTCCATGCTTACAAAATTTGAAAAAGGATTTAATATTTTTTCTTGGCCCATATTTTCTTCATTAGATGATCTCATCTACAACATAAATAAATGTACAAACTCATACAATTCCTTATTTTGCATTATTAGTTGTCTTTATCACAGCTCACATATATAATAATGACTCACATTAGATATCTGAAAATAAATCTTGGAATATATGTTATTGTGTTATTTCTATTTCAATAACTGGTATTGCAATTCTTAATTGCTTAAGTGATCATTAAGAGAAAATTTAATGTCATTTATCCCATATACACAGTTTTAATCTAGCAATATTTGGATATTTTAGGTTAGTTTTCTAATCTGAGCAGGTATATTTTTAAAAGTTTTCCTCTAATTTAAGCTAGTAAGCCTATCTCATCACTGACTTGAACAAATATTTTAACCACTTGACTTTCCTTTCGAACTTTTAAATATTCCTGGTCCAAAAGTTAAACCGTTCTCTTCATACTGAAAATAAGACACTTATTTTAAAATATTTTTTCTTCCTCAAATAAAATACTTCCTTGCTCAAACTTTAATGACTTAGTATTAAATATAAATAAGCTCTAAATCTCTCATTCTTGCCTATGAGGTTTGAATGCCCTGGTTGCCAATCATTTCTCACTATATCACATATCCCGTGGCTCATACATCTCCAGCACTATGGATTTTGTTCTTTTTCTAATTTTCCAACTTATTTTGTTTTCCCAAAAGGAGTTCCACTGTGATCATTCCCAATGTTTGGAACAATTATCTCCTAGAAACATTTTCAGATTGTGTTTCCTTCATCAAAAAATTCATTCCAAGTTGCTATCTCTCGGGGGTTTTACATGATATTTTATCTAAAACAGAAGTCATTTCCCAATTCATTTCCAACCTCTAGATGTTTTTAATGTGTAGAGATTGTGTCCTTCTGTCCCAAACCTCCAGTTCCCTCTGACTAGGAACAACAGTCTTGGCTAACTTAAGAGGATGCGCTATTAAACTATAAGGGCTATATGTATTGTTTGTCATTACCTGAATGGATTTCAGAAGCACACTGTTTTAGCCTGTCCCATTTTTTAATGCATCCATTAGTATAAATGTTTCAGCTAAATGAAATTATATCAATAAGGAAAATTAAACTATATTATGTATTTATGCATTTACCTGTCTATTCTCTGCCTTCTCTGGTGGTATTTGAGCTTGAAAATAGCAGGAATCTTCTCTGCCTTCTATATTTCTACAGTTCAAATAATAATTTCTTTTTAATTTAGTTTTATTTGGATTTAATTTACATGCACTAACAGTCACTCTCTGTATACAGTTTTATGAGTTTTGACAAATATATAGTGATATAACAAATATCACAAAGAATCTATAAAAGACTTTGAGCCATATCCTACCTCAAACCTCTGACAAATCTTTTGGTTCCTACATCTCTACTTCTTCAAAAATGCATATGCCATATATGTATATACCTGTAAATATGACTATTTATAGGTAAATTTCAATATCTCAGATCATTATTCCAGTTTGTGATATTGATGATTATGGTAATTTCTATCGAAAAGAATGTTTCTTGTATTCTGCAGTATTAGAAAATAGATTATTAGTTTAGTTCTCTTGTTTTCCTACAGAATACGTACCCTAATTTTAGTAATTTAGAATTATAGAAACTTCTTAACTTATAGTTTTAGAGATCAGAAATTTAAAAGGAATCATAAAATTTATAATCTTTTGTACATTCTAAAAGAAAATATAGTTTTCCTTGATTTATCTGTATATCATAGCTGTTGCATTTCCGGATCTGTCATCTTCTGGGCTTCTTCCATCTCTTTAATTCTGCTATATTTCTTTCTTTGCATTAACCCAAACTGTACAGGATTATCTTCCCATGTAAAATTCTTATTTTAATTACATTTGTAACTTTTCATTGGACATGTAAGATAAATAGATTCAAAGGTCATAGGCATCATTTGTTATGGAGTGAGTGCACTATTTGCCATACCACCCTTTCATTATTCTTAAAGTTATAAAACTATGGTGTAAGGCTCTGTAGACATTAAAAATGTGGTAAATAGGACAGAACCTCTGGAAATAAAAGTAATAGAAACCCAGAAAAATACCCTTTTCCCTTCTAAATAGACTTTCTGTAGGATAGTGTGTCCATCAGGGAGAATTAAAGTAGTGCTGAGTTGAGAAAGCAAAATAATTTTTAAAAGAATGGAGAGAATTCAAGGAAATTGAGGTCTATTTCTTCTTTGTGTTTCTTATCTAATTTCTTTTAAATAATTTCTTTATCTGTTAATACTCATTTGCCTAATTGTATGTGTTTCTTTTTTATAATGTCTTAGTTTGTTAACATTCTTACTCATGTAATACTTTATTCTAAAATAAAGTACATATTTTAATATGTATTAATAGTAAAAAGGACTATGTTGCATGTCCTCAATATTCAAAGCAACACAGCAAAGGCCTGTTGTTACTTTAGACTTAAAAATCAATCTACTCTTAACTTCTTTGTAACTTTGCCACCATAGGTCTATAGTCCTTGATGATAGGATGAAATAGAAAACTAGTTGTAAAAGATTCTATGTATTTATATGAGAGCAATTTGGTTTTAACAAATTAATTTTTGCCAGATTTAATAAAGTCAATTTCATGAGACTGGGCTGTGTTTAATGTACTGTATATAAATTCTCATATAAATATAGTCTAGAATTAATATTGAATGTAAGATTTAAAAATATAAAACTTATTAACTAAATTTATTCTGCTGGCAATTAAAATACAAAAGCTCTTTCACAATTTGCCAATTGCTTCAATTATCCTGCTTCTTTGTAATATGTCTGTAATGATTGTGACTTTTGTAGCACTATTACCAGGTTCTTATGAAGAGAAGTGACTTGGAATTATTCATCCTTAAACAAATTTTGCTATCCAAGCAAGAACTGCCACAGAGAAACCAGTCACAAACCCTTTAGCTGTCATTTGCTTATCACCAATGAAAATTTTATTAATAAATTCAATATCTTTTGATTTTATTCTGTATTAAAATAGTTATCATACTCTAGAGAGTTCAAAGAAATACTGATTATTATGTTCCATTCAGTCTTGCCAGGATATAGTTCACTTTCATTTCTTTTTTTTTTTAATTTTAATGGAGATAAATTTAGTGAAACAAACTTTTTCAATCCATTTTTTAAACAGATGTAAGTAAGCATTTAACTTTTGAAGCCAACACGATTTATCTCCCATGGATTGATCAAGCATGGAAGGAAATAAAGAAGTGATTTTTAAATCAATAATAAAAATATAACAAAATATATTTTTTCACATTTTCCTTTTAAACAATTGTTAGAATTTATGGATACATAGTTTGTGCAGGCTCAAAGACTAAGGATAATATACTTAAAAGCAATTAAAAGAACCAAAATTAAGCAGAGATACTGAATCATAAGGCTCTCTAGATTCTGCCTCGGTGGGCCATATTGAAAGCAGAACCCAACCAAACCTTTCCAACAAGGATAACAGGGAATTTAAGTGGTGTAAGAACCCTCCACATTCTTCAAAGAGAAGGATAGAATTGATTTTGTGTAGCTTATGCTTAGATTATTTCTCCTCATCTCTAAGTTTAAAGAATTTTTTTTCTTTTTATTATCTATTTATTTATTTATTTTTTGGTTTTTGGGCCACACCGGGTGACGCTCAGGGGTTACTCCTGGCTATGCGCTTAGAAGTCGCTCCTGGCTTGGGGGACCATATGGGAAACCGAGGGATCAAACTACGGTCCGTCCTAGGCTAGCACAGTCAAGGTAGGCACCTTACTTCCAGTGCCACCACCCAGCCCCAAGAATTTTTTTAATAGTAAGGTCCATACCATTATTTTATATGTTTTCACTGACTTCATTTGTATATAATATGGTGTTCGCGGTGTGCAAAAAGTTTGAACTTAAAACTCTAGGGGTTAATAAGAATCAATTATATTAAATGCTATTAATTTCAAGTACATTTTGAGTAGAGATTGAAATATACTCTATCTTTTATTTTTTCATTTCTTTCTTTCTTCATTTTTTTTTCTTTTGCTACACCCAATGACACTCAGGCATTACTCATGGCTCTGTGCTCAGATGTCCTGAGTCCTGAGTCATACCATAAATTGAGGATTAAACCTGGTCATCCACAGGCAAGTTAAATGTCATACCTGCTGTGCTATCACTCTAGCCCTATCTATATTTTTTTCCTATGAAGACTTGTTGCCTTATCAGTATTAATGAGTTGTTATATGCACTCAATGAAAAATATTTCCTTAATGCTCAGAATGTAAAGAACAATGACACAGCTCAGACCTTTTTTAGTATGATTTAGTGCTCACAGGACAGGACAATAGGTGTGGCTTCTTGTGCTTCTACACTCTTGGCTGAGCTTTGTAATTACAGGTGGTGGAAGTATAGAACAGCTGTTTTAACAGTCTGGTGAGAGAATTAAATGCCATATGTCAAGATTGGGGTACAAGCAGTCTTTTTGGTTGCTGGTATTCATATCCATCTGCTGTGTATGGCATTTTGCCTACTCATAATGAAGAAACCAACCCAAAAGGATTTTCTGAATCTTTATTTTCCTCAAAATGTGACCATCTGCCTAAGGCAAGATGTACCCTAATTTAATAGACCCTACTTACAAAGTTACACTAAACTCTCATTTCTCTGAATATTTTGAAGTATTCATCAATTATTTTCCTGTGTTTCAAGATATCTCTTTAAAAGAGAAATGCAAGGGATTAACATATCCATATTCTAGTACATGCTAAGGTATGTGTGTATCTTATTTAAGCTTGATACTTTACTTTTGAGGGGTTTGGGAAAGCATCCTGTATTTTTCAGAGTAAACTTCCTTTTCTATTTTCACAGACCATTCCTGGTGGTGTTATGGTACCAAATGTGGTTCCAGGGGGTCATATGTAGTGTCAAAGATCTAACCAGGGTCGGTAACTTTCAAGAAAGTGCCTTAATATTTGTACCATATTTCCAGCTATGACAATTTTAAAAACTAGGTACAAATATTTTTCTTATAAACAAGAAATTTTTTATTCATTTTGTTAGTATCAAAACATAAAAGAGGGATATTTGGCTTGGCATGCATATTATCATGATCATTGTGAGTACATTTAATCATTTATGTTATTTATTAAATACCATATACATAATGAACAATAAGAGTTTTCCAAAGTCTTATTGCTCATTTATATCGATTTCTTGAACTCAGATTCTGTGATAGTTTGCTATTATTTATAACTATTATAGCAGATAAGATACTACATAAAAGATGATTTGACTATAATAGTGCTGATTAAAGTTAGCAAGAATGAAGCAGTTTGATACCATTAATCATGCTTTGAGGTCTTTTGGATTTAAATAAATGTTTTGGAATGTTTCAACTTTAATATTAAGGTTGTGTTTTTATACCAATGTGTTTATAACTTATGTATATTTGCCTGTATATATATTAAATAATTAGCAAATGAGAAAAAGGTAAAAATGAATACATATGATCTAATATTCTAATTGTGTTCATAATTAATCACAATAAGGAAGAGCTAACCTGAAAAATTCTTTGGATGGCTAGACTAATTTTAAACCTTTATGTAAAGACAGCGACTGTTGAAACTATGGAACTGTCACTGTCTATTATGTCTAGTACCAGTAGATATTTAAATTCAAATGAGCTGAAATTAAATACAATTTTAAACTCATTTCTCAGCAGGACTAATCATATTTCAAATGCTTAATAGCCATGTATTGAACAGAGTAGATATAGACTATTTCACATTCTGCCAAAGTTTTATATTAGGCAGTGCTACTGTAGACTGCCTGAGTGTTTAAATGTTATAAAATAAGTACATTAGGCTTTTGGTAAGACTAATATTGAAGCAATGTATCCTTCTCAGTACAAAAGTAAAAAGCTTATTCTGCATTGGGCCAGAGCAATAGTATAGTAGCTAGACTTGTCTTGCATTAACAGAACAGATTGGATCTCCAGCATCCTTTATGGTTCCCCAAACCTGACAGAAGTCATTTCGTTCTTCCTTTTCTTTTTTTTTTGTTGTTTGTTTGTTTTGTTTTTAGGCCACACGCGGTGACACTCTGGGGTGACTCCTGGCTATGTGCTCCGAAATCGCCCCTGGCTTAGGGAACCATATGGTACACTGGGGGATGGAACCATGGTCCGTCCTAGGCAAGAGCCAGCAAGGCAAACGCCTTATGGCTTGCACCACAGCTCTGGCCCCAGGAGTGATTCTGAGCCTAGTGCCTGAGCATCACCAAATATGGCCCAAAAGCTAAGAAATATATATAAAATTATTCTGTCTTAGCATTTTCAATGGTAAATAAGTTATATCCTCAGAATTACAAGTTAAAAATAAATAAACAGTGGCCGAAGCTATAGCGTAGAGATAGGGTGTTTGCCGTACACGAGGCAGACCTAGGAATGGACTATTGTTGGTCCCTCGTGTTCCATATGGTCCCCAGGGCCAGTAGCGATTTCGGAGCACGTGTAGCCAGGAGTAAACTTTGAGCATTACTGGGTGTGGTCCAAAAAACAAAACAAAATTAAAAATTAGAAGATACGTTCTGTGATGTTTTCCTCTGTTCCAATTAACTAAATTTAATGCAAATGATAAAAATATGTTACATGACAAAGACTGATTTGTTTCTTAAAGATGCGTGCTTATCCATATTTTAAACAACAAGACAGTGGCAGTCAATTTTGTCTTAGTTTGTTCATAGACTGAATAAACTAACAGACATTTATTTCTGATACCTTTGAGAACTGGGAAGTCTAAGATTATTAGATAGGTGCTTTTGTTCTTGTGCCTGGTAAAGGCAGATATTCCAGTTTATAAAAGGCTCTCTTCTTGTATATACATATGACAGAGAATAGCAAAAGTAAGCAAGTGTGTAAAGTATATGACAGAGAATAGCAAAAGTAAGCAAGTGTGTAAAGTATTTTTGTACTAGGACACCGAGGACACTTATCAGAGGTGAAGGTTTCAGTTCCATGATATAATTATCTCTTGGAAAGCTCATCTAAAAATTTATCAATTTGGAAATTAGGATTTTTAAAATTTGATTATTACATAGTAATAATCCATGTAAATGGATTACTGTAGAAAAGCCATTTAAGAGTATGTGGGCTAATTCTGAAATTATTTATAATGACTTTCCATGGGATTCTTTTGATACAGTCACTAAATATTTCTAATATTTATATTCCACACATTGAGTCTATATCTGACTATTGGGTCCTATAATCTGACCAGACTTTTGCATTGGCATGGGGTTTTTGTTTTAGCAGTTGAAATTGGAAATCATAATGTTGTCTTGTTCTAAACTGAGACTCTGTAACCAAGAGTAGGGGTACTACCCTTAAGCAGTATATTATTAATGAAGTAGTATATACAGAACTCACTGTAGGATGTGCTCCATTTTTACCAACCCCTTTAAATCTATTGTCATAACAGAACACAATTCAATCTATACCCCTAGGAAGAAGGAAAGAAAAGGACTTACTTTTGGAATAAAATAAATTATTGTAATGGAAGTACTGTAAGAGATTGTAGGTTTAACGCACAATAATTAAAAAACATGAATGGGTAAAAGGACACGTTAGCTGAGTCATTAAACATAACTATATCTCTGAATTCTTTTTATGATAGTTTACTAGAGGTAGTACTTTTTCCTTCATCTGTCTGTTCCTTATAAATTAGACAATGAATTACCAACCCTCTTTAAACATTATGCAAAGAAAAAAAAGTTACTAAAGAAATTCTATCTGATTAGGAACAGTATTTGCATCTTGACTGTGTGAAAGCAAATAGGAAAGAATGTCTGATCTTCAGTCAGTTTTAGGTTGATATTTCTGAGGATGATTTCCCTCATATTTGTTTCACTTATTGAGATGTTTAAGTATACATTTTTCTTAGGAGCAGTGAGTCAAATGAAGAAGCTCCAATTTAAAATTGGTTACAGTGAGCATGATTAGGATTTTAAATGAAATGACCTTTTTATTAATATTAGGCACAATGCCCCATGTTTAAATTGTGATAGATTCCTGAACTTTATTTTTCATACATCTCTTATAAATATCTATTTTTTACATATTTTATATATTATATGAAATATATAAATCACAACAATAATAAATAAATATAAATTGCATATTTATATAAATATAAATAGAGAAATTTTAAATAATATATAAGTACATTATATTACATAAATTATATAAAATATAAATTTATAAGACATATAAATTATTATATATTTTATATTTGTGCATATACATATAAATTAAATAAATATAAATGTTTTATAAAGAGATATAAGTATTATGAATATATGTAAAATATTTTATATATAAATATAGTATATATACATATACACAAAGATAAGAGATGAGGGCCAGGAAGACGAGTCCAAGATAGGAAGGGGAATGCACTTAGGGCAGAGAAGGCACCACTAATTCAACAATAGTTGGATATCATCACTCTGGCCAAGAACTGAGTGCTGAAATGAGATAAAGAAATTCATATTATACCCCTTTAGCAATAATATTGCAAACTACTGTGCCTAAAAGGAAAAGAGGGAGAGAGGGTGGAGAGAGAGAGAGGGAGATAGAGAGAGAGAAAGAGAGAGAGAAAGAGAGAGAAAGAGAGGGGCTCGGGAGATAGCATGGAGGTAAGGTGTTTGCCTTTCATGCAAAAGGTCATCAGTTCGAATCCCGGTGCCCCATATGGTCCCCCGTGCCTGCCAGGAGCAATTTCTGAGCATGGAGACAGGAGTAACCCCTGAGCACTGCCGGGTGTGACCCAAAAACAAAAAAAGAGAGAGAGAGAAAGAGAGGAAAGTGAAGGGAAGGAGAGAGGGGAGAGGAAGGGAGTGATGGAGAGGGAGAGAGGGAGAGAGAGATCTGCCATAAAAGCAGGTAGAAGGGAAGGCAATTTGAGACCATTGGTGGAAGGAAATAAGCACTATTGAAAGGATATATGTAGAAACATTGAATGACTGAAATTCAATTATGAACAGCATTGAAACTTTGTACCCCATAATGTTTCAATTAAATTTATTAATTAAAAAAGAATCTCCCTTGTGCTGTATACTTGTCTTACATGTTTGCATCTAATGGTCTTTAGAGATATATGTACCACCATAACGCTGAAAGTCTATTATAATTATGATTCAAAAAGAGTTAGCACATGAAAACTTTAAAACATTGTTTATGAACTCTCAAATTAAAATATTGTTTCTAAAAGTACTATCTTCTGGAAAGCATAAAGAACCCAAATGAATGCAAAATAAAATATATCAGACTTCCTCAAAGTTACTTTTCTGATTGTCATTTATTCTATACAGGAAAATGCCATGACTAAAATGTCTAATATCATAAAAGATATTCTTATGAACAATTAAATAATTAAGTGAATTCCAAAAGAGCCTTCTCAGCTGACATTTTCAATATGGTGGCTTTAAATACAAACTGTTAAAAACATTATTATAGCTCATATCATTTGCCATAAGATAAGTCTGGGACAAGCAGGCTGTGACCTAACAGTTCGTTTATCTTTCAAACTTTTTTATTGTTTTAAATAAGACTGGTATTCCCTTGGCCTTGATCCCATTCTCACTTTGGCAAGAAAGATTAGAGACCAATGAAACAATATCTGTTTATGAAAGCAATGTTGGAGAGTCACATGAATAACTCATAGACCAGGCAGTTCCGGAGTCGCAATCAGTTGCAACGGTGATTTACTATTGCTGCAAAATGTTCTAACTGCATTAATCTTTGCTTAGAACTGAATCACTGCAGAAAGTGACACAAGATATAAGTGGCTTCAGT
>PVKC010050772.1:0-10532 GCA_004027635.1 Crocidura indochinensis
CTCGGTTGTTTCCAGATACTGGCTATTGTAAATAGAGCTGCGATGAATATAGATATGAGGAAGGGATTTTTGAGTGGTATTTTTGAGTTCCTAAGGTATATCTCTAGGAGTGGTATCTGGGCCAAATTGGAGCTCAATTTTCAGTTTTTTGAGGAATCTCCATATCGTTTTCCATAAGGGCTGAACTAGATGGCATTTCCATCAACAGTGAATGAGAGTTCCTTTCTCCCCACATCCCTGGCAGCACTGATTGTTCTTGTTCTTTGTGATGTGTGCCAGTCTCTGAAGCATGGGCTTTTTAAAAGAAATATTGTAGTCTTTAGTTAGTAGCAAATTTTAATCAAATTTTCCAACAATGACACAGTCAGAAAGGACTCAGAATTTCAAATCCCGGTACAGACAAAAATCCACCTACCAGCAGTAACTTTGGACTTGATAAAGAATTAATCTCTGACGGTGTGTTAACCAATTTATATTTGGGGATATGGTGCAAGCAGGCTAGCCTAAAAATGAGACAACAAAAATGAGAGTTCTCTGAACTACTCTAGCAGTACCGATGAACTCAGTGCAGAAAGGCAGGTTAATAAACCCATAGAAGTAATGGCGGGGACCTTATGTCTGAATGTTTAGCTTCGAGGTCATGCTGAATTGAATGTGATTTCAGCATCTCAATACAGAGTGTTGAAGTGGTTTTGACTTGCAGTAAATACTAAAACGAGAGCATACTGTTCTTGTTAACTTAAATTGAGTGATCTTTCTTTACAACTGCTTTGTAGAACACCCCAGCATTATATTTTGATGTTGTTGCTGTTAACCTAATAAAAATAGATATGCAGGGGTTGGAGTGGTGACATAAATGGTAGGGCATTTGCATTGCACATGCTAACCTAGGATGGACTGCAATTTGATCCCCTGGCATCCCATTAGGTCCCCCAAGCCAGAAGCGATTTCTGAGAGCAGAGCCCAGAGTAACCCCTGAGTGTCACTGGATGTGGCCCAAAATCCAAAATTTAAAAAAAAGCAAATAAAATAGATATGCAAATCTAATCTGATTTCAATGAGTGCCAATTTGGAGGAAGAAAATAATTTTGATGAAATCTGCATTTATCTGAAGTGATCCTCAGAGATGAGAACTTTCTTGACAGGCCTTTTGGAGCAGCCAGGACTTGGTTTCAAGTCAGATTCATGTTGGTACAGTGAGTAAATACAATGAGTACAATGAGTAAATATGTGGATTTAGTCATACAAACTATCCATTCGGCCCTGTTTGCTTTAGGTCTCTTTGTATTGAATTGTTCTCAATTTTTCTCTTACTGTGTCTGCTTAGCTGAGCACTTCACTGGTATAAGTATTGAGAACCAAGAGTTTTGCAATGCTTTCTCTGCCTTTCTGGTGCAAAGACACTACAGTCTATGTGGAGTATGTCTTTTCCTTTTGTTGTCAGAATATGCAAAAGCCTTTTTTTTTCTTGCAAAGATCTTGGGACATTGTCAGAACTGAACTAATTAGGGGAAGTATAGTAAAATAAAAGGTAACCAGAAGATAGTGAAATAAAAGTATGGGAGTTGATTTGCCTATATTTATTTTGTTTTAACTCATATTTTCAGAGTTAGAAGTGATGAGGGCAGATTGGCAAGTAATGCCACCAGTCTGTTTGCCTTACCCATTGCACTAATACCTTGCCCTCAGAAATTGCTTTAAACACACAAATATGTCAAATCAATTAAACTCTTTACTACTTAGCCAGCAAAAAGACAGTTTATATCATCACAAAATGTATATATGAAAGCTTCTAGAAATTGCACATGTAATAATACCAGGTATGACTATAATACAAATTCCTTCTTTAATAATGTCTTTATTTAAGATATTTTAATAATATATTTACTTTAATAATAATTTAATTTAAACACCATGATTACAAACATGTCTGTAGTTAGGTGAACACCCCCTCACCAATGTCCACTACCTCCCTCCTCCCCCCAACACCCTGCCTGTATTCTAGAAAGGCATTCTATTTATCTCATTCAATACCATTGTCATGATAGCCGTAATTTTTCTAACTGAACTCATCACTCTTTGTGGTAAGCTTCATATCATAGACTGGTCCATCCACCTTGCATCTCTGTTGTATCTGGGTATTATTACCATACTTTCTTTTATTTTTCTTATTACCCACAGATGAATGAGACTATTCTGTGTCTCTTTCTCTAATTTATTTCACTCAGCATAATAGTTTCTATGACCACATTATAGGCAAATTTCATAACTTTATTTTCCTGATGGCTGAATAGTATTCCATTGTGTGTATGTACCACCATTTCTTTAGGCATTCATCTCTTGAAGAGCATCTTGATTATTTCCAGATTCTGGCTATTATAAATAGTGCTCAATAAATATAGGCATACAGAAGGCATTTTTATATTGTGTTTTTGAGTTCCTAAGGTATATCCCTAGAAATTGTATAGCTGAATCATATGGGAGCAGTATTTTGATGGATCTCCAAACCGTTTTCCAGAAAGTCTCAACTAGACAGCATTCCCATCAACAGTGAATGAGAGTTTTCACCCTGCATACCCTCCAACACTGATTGTTCTTATTTTGTGATGTGTGACAGTCTCTATTGTGTAAGATGATACCTTATTGTTGTTCTGACTTGTATCTCTCTGATGACTAGTGATGTGGAGCATATTTTCATGTGGCTTTTGGCCATTTGTAAGAAGGAACCTTTTAAGTGTGGCGATTCAATATTCTGGTTACAAAATACAGTTGTAAGAGGATTTATAATATTGATAAAAACAATCCAAGTGATACAAATAGTTCAATAACAGGAATCCCAGATCTGGGGAGATAGGAAAGCAGGTAAAGTACTTGCCTTGCACATATCCAGCATGAAATCTATACCAGGCACCCATATAGTTTCATGATTTCTTTTTTTAAAATATATTTTATTTTTATTTAAACACCTTGATTACATACATGATTGTGTTTAGGTTTCAGCCATGTAAAGAACACCACCCATCACCAGTGCAACATTACCATCACCATTGCCCCAAATCTCCCTCCTCCCCACCCAGCCCCTGCCTGTACTCTAGACAGGCTTTTATATAAAAATTTGGTGTGTCTTTTGTTCAGTCCTGTCTTAAATTAGGTCTTTCAGTTTTTGTTTTTCTCTTAAGACTGGTTTTGAGTCTGTAAAGTTTCTGGGCTGTTTTTTGTCTGTGAAACCATGTATTCTTCCGTCAAACTGGAAAGTGAGTTTTGCTGGGTACAGTATTCTAGGTGAAGCATTCATTTCATTGAGTTTTGTCACTATATCCCACTACTGCTTTCTGGCCTTGAGTGTTTCTGGTGACAGGTCTGCTGTAAATCTCAAGGATGCTCCCTTGAATGTAATTGATCTTGCGGTTTGCAGAATTATGTCTCTATCTGTGGGATTCGTCATTGCGACTAGGATGTGTATTTTTTCTGGGGTTTCTTTTGGTTGGTACTCTTTGGACATGCAGGATTTGATCGCATATATTCTTTACAACTGGAATTTTCTCTTTAATGATGTTCTTAACTGTTGATTCTTCCTGGAAATATTCTTCCTGGGTTTCTGGGACTCCAATGATTCTTAAGTTGTTTCTGTTGAGCTTATCATAAACTTCTATTTTCATCTGTTCCTATTCTTTGACTAATTTTTCCATTGTATGTTCATTTGCTTTAAGTTTTTTTTCCCAATCTCTCCTGCTGTATGGAGTTATTATTTATCTCATCTTCCACACCACCAATTCTATTCTCAGCTTCTGTTACCCTGGTGTAGAGCTTATCCATTTTGTCATTCAATTCATTTACTGAGTTTTTCAGGCCTGTTATTTTACCTGTTATTTCAGTTTGGAGTTTTGTGATTTCTGTCTTCATATTTTCTTAGTTCTTATTAGTGTCCTGTTCAACTGGATCCATGGTTTCTTTGAGTTCTTTGAGCATTTTCCATATTGCTTGTCTAAACTCCTTATCTGAGAGATTGATTAGTTGATTGGCCGTTTTCTGGTCATCAGAATTGTCATCTTCATTCTCTATGTCTGATGCTACCCTGCGTTGTTTCCCCATTGTCACACTTGTATTGTGTGTTTTTCTATGTGTTGTGGTGGTATTCATTGGCTAAATGATGTATGCAGACACGGTCCTCTGGCTCCACCCTTATGGGTGGGGTTGACTTGCCTCCAAGGAAGGGGTGTTCTCCATGGACAAAGCCTGACACAGGATCAAATCTTAGGCCCGAGCGTGCAGCAGAGAAGACAGTCTGGGGAGAAATTCTGGGCTTCAGTAATCCAGCACAGTTCTTAGTGTGATTTTTTCTTCTTGTTGCAATGGTGTTCTTTCCTTAGAAAGAGCACACGGCCATGTAGTGAAGTGGAGAGGCCGTGCTCTGCTGAAGCCTCTTTCAGCCCACTCCCAAGAGGTTCAGGCAACAAGACAGAACAGGAGACAGACACACACAGGCAGCACTCACAATTTCTTATGGTTGGACCCCACTGGGCAGGTGTAGTTTCATAGATTTTCCCAGCCTGATGTCACAAACAGGGGACCTGACTTCTGCAAAGTACTGTTTATAGCCAGTTTTCACGTTATGGAGCAATTTCTTGGTGTTCCCGCCCTTGAAAGAGCCTTTGGGAGAGCAAGTTTTTAGAGCCTCTTTTTCGGCCCACTTCCAAGAGGTTCAGGCGACAGGACAGGTCAGGAGACAGACACACATAGGCAGCACTCACAATTTCTCACAGTTGGGCCAGTTCCATGATTTTTGATAGGAGTGATCTGTGAGTGGAGAGCAAGGTGTGGCACAAAAACAAAAATAAATATTAACTGGATGTCTGAGGATGGTCAAACTGGTAAATCATATGTCTTACATATCCAAAGCTATTAATTTAATCTTCCAGCATTACATGATCTCTGATTTATGTTAAGCCTCGTTGACCCCTCCATCCTTGTCACCACTATCTTGTGTGAACAGATGCTCAGGAGCCCTTTCAAAAGAAGGGAATGGAAGGGCACTGAGCACTGAGGTTGAAGTCATTGAAGGGAGGGGAGGGGCTCTTTTCAAATGGTGATGGCTTCACTGTCTTAAGTTGTGGGGCCCTGGTGGTGGAAATTTTGCACTGGCGAAGGGAGGTGTTCTTTATATGACTGAAACCCAACTAAAAACATGTTTGTAATTATGGTCTTTAAAGATATTTTTAAAAAAATGTTTCACTTCATATGAAGTTCCCACTCTGGCCTGTATCCTATAGTTTTTTTTCCCCATTTTTGTTTCTTGGTTTTGGGTTTACACCCTGCAGCGCTCAGGGGCTACTCCTGGCTCTACGCTCAGAAATCGCTCCTGGAAACTTTGGGGGAACCATATGGGATGTGGAATTCGAACCACCGTCCTACTTGTATGCAAGTCAAATGCTCTACCTCAAGACTATCTCTCCAGTCCTGTGTCCTATAGTTTGTAAACCTGAGATAATAAGATAAAAAAATGTATCACAAGGAAAGTTCACTTAAACACCTGACAGAGGAGAAAAGGCAAATACTATAGAAACATTACCTTTTTATTGTTTTATTGTTTAAACTAATCTATCAATTCTCTGTCAGATATTGACATTTAAAAAATCCAGAACATTTGCTTTCCTAATGAAAACTGTCACTAAAAATTCACCTTGGGGTCGGCAAGGTGGTGCTAGAGGTAAGGTGTCTGCCTTGCATGTGCTAGCCATGGAAGGACCGTGGTTTGATCCCCCAGCATCCCATATGGTCCCCCCAAGCTAAGGGCGATTTCTGAGCGCTTAACCAGGGGTAACCCCTGAGCATCAAAGGGGTGTGACCCGAAAAAAATAAATAAAAATAAAAAAATAAAAAAAATTCACCTGAATCCCTAACTCAATAAGAGAATTCATAAAAACTCCAGTTCTCATTCAGAAGACCATTTCACTGGGAATAGTTGAAACTAGTTGAATCTTGAATTGAAAAATTGATTTACAGTAGGCATTAATGCTCCCAGCAAAAGAATGTTGGCATTTTATATTCTACTTTTTTGTCACTCTTCTTTTTCTGACATAGTTGTAAATTTCTCTTATGGCCCTATTGCCAGTTAATACAGACTGTACACATGAAATCTTCATCTTTCTTTTTCTGAAAAAAGTGGATCTATTAAAACTCATCCTCAATATTTTGTCAATTTAAAATATCAAAAGTTATCATCATGGCGCATCCAATACACCAAAAACAGAATATGGTCTTTGAGGAATGTCCCTGAGTAAGTTGGTTACCACACCTGTACTCATGATGGACTGTGAAGTATCTACTCATATGTTCTCATGTTGTTTTTTGCGAGAAAGTAGGGGGATAGGAGGTGGTCATAATACCTCCTGTGCTCTGCCCTAGCTGTCTCCAGAGAACTGGGATCTATTATTCGGATTATCTAATTTATCATTTTTTTTGCTGTAGATATTTCTTTTTTTAATTTTTATTGTGTTCTATGTGAATTACAATTCTTCCACAGTAATATTTGAGGCACAGAGTAACAATGAGTGAGGGGCATTCCCAGCACCAACAGTGTTGTTCTCCCTCCACCCCTGTTTTCAGCATGCATCCCACATCTTTCTCCTTTACCCCAATAATGCTAGTGCAACTATTCCTCCCCTTGTACAACTTGTTGTAAATTGGGTATAGATTTTGTTGTCATTGACTTTGGGCCTGGTATTTATGTATGATCAATTTTTCAAATGAACACTCAACTGTCTGGTCTTGGTACCAATGAGGGAAGAAAAACTAGGAGTCTGTCTAGGTGTTATAAATATCCATTTAGAAGAAGGAAGGGAAAAGAGAATAAAAAGGTAGTAAAAACAAAACAAAGCTGAAACATAAAACAATAATGGAGTATGAACAAAATTAGAAAAAGAATAAACAAAGAATAAACAAAAAAAACCCAGACAAGCAACTTTTTTTGTTGTTGTTGTTTTGGTTTGGTTTTTGGGCCACACCCGGTGACGCTCAGGGGTTACTCCTGGCTATGCACTCAGAAGTTGCTTCTGGCTTAGGGACCGTATGGGAAACTGGGGAATCGAACCACAGTCCGTCCTAGGCTAGCGCAGGCAAAGCAGGCACCTTACTTCCAGGGCCACTGCCCGACCCCACAAGCAACTTTTTTTTAACAAAAAAGGTTGTGTTTTTTCTTCATCGTCTTCTTTTTTCTTCTTTTTTATATAGGCACAGTAAATATTGGGGAAATTACAGTGGGAATTCTCTTGGCCTAAGAGATATGGAATTTCATCACTCTTGAAGTATACTGCCAAGGAAACAAGTACAGACTCTATGCTCATTCATTTTCACACCCAAGGGTGCCCAAGCTTTTATTCCAGGCAAAACTTTCTGCTCAGATGTGGGTGATGACATCTCACCACTATAGCTGGAGATCTTGTTATTTGCATCTGTCATAAGGTGAAAGCTAGAAGAGAGTTTTTCTTTATGGCTCTAGGATTTCTGTTCCATCACTGTTGTTGTAATCAGTCTTCTGTGATTAGTGGTCTTGGTTATTGTTCAGAACCTAGGACAGAGCCTTTTACCATAGTTCCAGAAGTTCTGCTCAGTTGCAGTTCTCAAAGTTAGACCTCTGAAATTAGTGTTCAAGGCCTAGTCTAGGAACTTCCTCATTGGTCCCTTGATAGGTTCTAGCCAGACCATATTTGTCAAAGTCAGTCTTCTGTATGTAGATAGCGATTTTGGTTTTTTCTTAGGCAAAGGATGACATGCTCCTGGTTGCATCATATCATTAGGTGCTAAGATGGGGCAGTCCTTTCTTAGCTCAAGTTGTTGCCATTTCCTCTTATCAGGATGTCATGTTAAAACTGGTGCAAGTTGGTGCTGGGATGACATTCAGAGTTTCCTCTGGAGGAGTTTGGTTCCTGGTGCTATTGCTGGGACCTGTGTTGATTCCATGTTTGCGATCTGGGGTTCTGGATTGGACAATGGCTGTCCAATCACATAGAGTCTAATTTGGGTCTACATGACTTATGCTTATGGTGGGATGTGACCCTGCATTTTAAAAAATATGGGTTATTAAAAAATATATATGAGTTATTATCCCTAATAGATAAGAGCTTGGTTTTGTGCACAATATTTTCCTTTATTTAGAGTGACATATTATATTGCTGGTGGATTTGGAGGTAAGAATGATTGTCTGCATAATATCTGTCCCCAAGCTTTTATTCCAGGCAAAACTTTTCTTGTAGGTTTTTGTACCAAGCAGAACCAAAACAGGTGAGGTTGGAGAGAGAAAGAGAGAAGAAAAAAATATAGATAGATAGATAGATAGATAGATAGATAGATAGATAGATAGATAGATAATAGATAGATAATAGAAAAAATAAATAAAGATACATTTTAAAAAGGTATTAAAGAAAAAATGCTGTTCATGAGGCTGACTTAGGAATAAACAGACTAGGAGGTACTATTATAGAGGTATTAAACACATAAAGGACATATAGACTTCCCCATGAAGTCTTTTGAGATATTCTTGTGGTGGATGGAGGGCATTTTTCATCACACATTGTGTCTTGTTGAGTTTGCAAAATTATTTGTAACCATGAGGTCCTTGGACTGGGGTCCTTCTGGGGCTGAATCTGTGGCATGCAACAGTCCATGACTAGGAGAGTAAGAAGAAGGGCCATGAAGCATGAATCAGCAGGTGTATTTGGTTGTAATTTCTTGCCAAGGATGTGACATGGGACTGGGAGGGTGTTTGAGGTTTGGTGGTGGTTTATTGGAGCAAGAGGTAGGTCCCACCATACTGTGTTAATAACTGAGGATAAAGAGGGTTAAATAAGGGAGGATAATGGGTCAGGATTTGGAGAGGAGAGGCTAGAAGGATTTCTGAAGTGGGGAAGACGGTTAATATATAAGAGAAGCTATACACAATTTAGACATGGCTTGTTTACAATTTAGGTTTGGCAAACAGAGAGGAGTTCGCTGTCTACTAACTCATGCCCACATAAAGACAGAAATTAGTGTTTTATTCTTAGGTTGTTGTTGGAGGCCTGACCCTTATAATCTGGATCTGAGCTCTTAAGAGGTGATTGAATTAAGAAAAGAAAAATAATTGGTTAAGATATGTCTTAGGAGAGAAAAGAGGGAAAAATAAAAGATAAGAGAAAAGAGAGAAGAATAAGTAAATATGGTGCAATGGATTGAATTGATGAAGAAGAGTAAAGTGCAGAGAGGAAAAAGAAATAGAGGACAGAAGAGAGAAAAATGAAAGATTGAGAGAAGAAAGGGATGTAGTGATTTGCCAAAATGTATTTGATGAGTGGAACCTGTAGCATTGGTCTATGGGGTCTCAAACTCAATTTGCCTGAGGCTGCAGGAGGCAAAGTCAGAGTGATCCTTGAGTGAAAAGTCAGTAGTAAGCCTTGAACATAGGGGGTGTGACCCAAACAACTAAAACAAAACAGAACAAAAAAGATTCCTCTAGGCAGGGTCACAAAATGTTGTATGAAAGGCCATTTGCGGCCTGCAGGCCACGAGTTTGAGACCCCTCGATGGTGTGCCATTGACAGTTCCAGTGGTCTGAATGATCATATCCTTTGGGTCCTAATTGAAGACATAAACAAAAGGAAGTGGTTTAATTAGAGTATTTTATCAAAACGATTACATAATGGGCACTGTATGTGGTATTCAATATGATTGACAGCCAACATGTACCTTGTGTCCACCTTTTGTTTCCAAGGCCCCTATGGACAAAGAAGTTGAAGTGCATATTATTAGTAATCACTGCAGTGGGAGACCAGACTTCCAATCATATTCTGCACCTGGTTCTGTGGAAAAATACATTAGGACAGTGGTCAGCAACCTGCGGCTCACGAACCACATGTGGCTCATTTACACTTTTAATTTGGCTCTTCTGTGTGATGGGCAGCCGCTCCAGGAGTCATGACTCTGCTTCTAGTTTCTGTCAGTGCCAGCCCTGTGTGCAGCCCCAGCAGCCAGCCCCACACAACTCCAGTCAGGTCATGTGGTATAGGGGGGATGACTTTCTGTGTGGCACCACACAGGTCCAGTCAGGTCATTTGGTATGGAGGGGCGTGACTTTCTATCTGGCGCTGCAGCATTGAAGCAGCATCCTCTCTGCACTACAGACTGAGGAGCAACAGAGGAGAGAGCCTTGTGTGGGTAAGTGGCTGCATCATGGTACCTGGTGAGTCACTGTCCAGCCTGGACCCATCCCATCCCCTCCCCTGTGGGAAAATATTTGTATTGGGGCCCTGTGAGCCAGAGATTCACTTTTTTTTAATCTAAGAGCCAGCAAAATAAGTTAATGGCCAGGTTCTGAGGTCAATACATAACAGTACCAGTGAGGACTATTTGAGTGAACCCTGCTTAAAATATCCATGATGAGACTCACTAATTTTATAATACTATTTACACACACATAAGATGCCATATATGTGTCATCCACAGATTTCCCCCCATAACAGTGCATCATCCACAGATCCCCCACAACAGTGCATCATCCT
>PVKC010050773.1:0-10517 GCA_004027635.1 Crocidura indochinensis
AAATAAATAAATAAATAAAATAAAAAAAATTGATTCCCATCCCCTATCCCAGAGGAGATCTTGGTAATATTTATCCATAGCAAATAATCCACACAGACAGCAGGGAAAAGGGGTAAGAAGGTCGGATGCAGAATCCTTTGTCAACCTACTACCAGTTCCAAAAAACACCGAGAGCCAGCTAGTAAACTCTACCAAAAGACACCCCAGCACCCAGCCCCCAAAATGTTAGGCTCTCAACAGCGCCCCCACCTGGAAAGTAGTAGGTGGGACAACAAAGATAATAACTTATGGAAATGCTTTCATGTATAACATAGACCCAAGACTTTTCACGGGGGCAATATCTAACTTTACCTTGATAACGTTACAGCAGAATTACCAAGAACTTAGTTTTAAGTTGAGTTTTGACAGAACAGACAGCTTAAACATGTCCCAAGACAAGGAAAAATGTACCTTTTGATAAGAAAAAAGCTCATCTGGAATGTAGCATATAAAAAAAAGCACTTAATAGTCATGTCAAGAAGGAAAGCAAATTGAGTACGATTTTCAGGGCATTTTGTTGGTAAAGAGCAGGGGTATAGTGTGCAGTAGTAATGAGTGAGTAAAAGTGACAGAGAAGCAGAGGGTTCAAAAATGAGGAAGCTCTAGCATCAAACTATGATATTCTGTGCAGGTCTGGTTGCATTGCAGCTCTATAGTACTGACTGACATGTTTGTTACAACCTATTTCTAGATATTGAGTCCAGACTTCAGTCTTAGTGATGAGGCTTACTGGATTGACCAACACAGAATTGAAGTTCAGAGTTAGGTGAACTTAATATTTTATTTATTTATTTATTTATTTTGGCTTTTGGGTCACACCTGAAGGTAATCAGGGCTTCCTCCTGGCTACTTCATTTAGGAATCATTCTGGCAGGGCCTGGGAAAATCATAAGGAGCACCACAAAGCAAACCAGGGTTTGCCATGTGGTAAGGCCAAAAGCCTTACTAATACTAAGCATCTTCCTGATGTTAGTAGAGAAGAAGTAGACACAGATTTTTCTGGGGTTTTCCTCCCTGCCTACACAGTGAATCTCTAGAGGCTACTACCTGGACCTGTAAGAAGTCTTCACAATCCCCTTTGGATTGTGGGTAACTTCCCAGAGCAGATGCAGGTGAATATGACTTTCCTGCTTTTCCAGTCACAGTCTCTACCCCATCTGGAGATCAAATACCTGCTTAATTTGTATCTCTAGGTAAAAACAGCTAAGTTACAGTCCCATTATTCTCTCCAAAATAGAAAACTTTCTTCTTCCATCAGTGCAAAATAAAGAACCTCACCCCTACATCCAAATTCAGTAGCCAGAATGGCTATTGTTTAAGAAGCAAGTAGTAAGTGAATGGGTGCTCCCTTCATAACTGAAAGATCTCAGGACATGTTCAGTTGCTGAGGAGAGAATTCTGTCTCAGCCTATAGAGTATGTATATCCTACCGATTCCTTTACATCAGGCATCAGGGGCACAAAGTGACAGAGTGAATCTGTGGAACAAGCTAATGAGGAAAGCCTGGAGTTGAGTCCAAGTTCTACAATGGTCATGAAAGCGACTTATGTTGAGAGAGTATATAAAAGTATATAAATTGTATTTGAAAATGTAAAGGAAATACAGATATTTACAACTCTAATTCATCTCCTGAGAATACAATATAAGAGCACTTGTTCATGTATGTTCCCACAGTCTGCCCACTGAAACAGGCTCATCTGAATAAGTTTTAGGAATAAAAAGTCCTAACTCTCTTCACCCCATTCCATCCTTTGTTCCTTTCTCCTAAAAGGTTTCAGAGCTGAGAGGACTGCTAGCTTTCCTGATGTCCAAAAGGGTCCCTGTGGTCCTTCTGCTGTCATCCACCTCAGGTCGTCTTTGACTACCTTCACCACGCAGGGTGTCTGGTTCTGTCGTCCCTAGAATCCAGTTGGAAGATATTTCCTTCAGTGTAGATATACCTCCCAAAGAGCTTGGCCACCTTCCAATGATGATGCACTCCATCTCATATCCTGGGTATGTAGTGAGCATTATAGGAACCTCTGGCCACACTTTCAGCCCAATCCTTATTTTATTCCCTTATCTGAGTCAGCTCATCTGACCACCCTTACTTGATAGGTTCCCTTCCCTCTTCAACCTACCTTGGTGGACCCCTTCTACAGAAAATTATAACGTGAGAGTCTCAGATTCTCCCTACATATCTTGTGGATGTGATGATGTTTGGGTCCATCCTTCACCCACTGGTGAATCATTAAGCTCAGGTGTGCTAGCTGATGCCTTCTGTAACTACGTTACATCCCATTCTATAATCTAAATAACCTCTCATTCAAGGACTGGACTTGCTGAAACACCTTTTTGTATGTTCAACATGCCTTTGAAACTTTTCTACCTTCTAATCTCTATTCCTGCAGTTAGAGGAAACAAACTTTCACTAAGTACCCTGCTCCATCAGAATAGCAGCAGCCATTCATGAGTTTCCAAAGTTACAGTCTCAAAGAAACTTAAATTTTTGACCAACAAGTTCTTTCCTCAATTCAAGGTGTTCCGGAGAAAGGATCAGAGGAAGTGTTGGTTCATATGCTCTATCAATCCTGCCAAATCCAATACACTGTGTTCCTCTATGTCCAGAACTAGGTTGAACAGTGCCAGTGCTAGCATATCTTGTGCTTGAAAGAAGCACAGACTTAGGGACCTTGTGACATATTTGTGCTGTAGAGGTATGTTCAGGAGAAAATGTGTGGTCTTACTTTAATGTACAGAGAGCTTTTCTGGCCCTTGGAGCCCATGTCTCAACCATGACTTTCCAAAGCTTAAGGAGAGTTTAACAGGAGGCGTTCTCTGGCCCCCTGTTCAAAGAATTACCTCCTCCTGGTAAGCACTGAAAGGTGCTTTGCTCTTCCAGTGGCTTTTCTTTGGATGTAGATTGAGCCTACAGATGGCCAAGAATTTTCCTCCTCAGGGTCTAGGGTCATGCTAAAACACAAGTATCTTGCACATCTGTGTATGTGTTTCTTTATCTCCAGAGCTTGGCATTTGCACCTCAGTGCTCCATCTGGGATTTTCTCATTGGAGATGACTTTCAAAGACAATTGGATCCCCTTCATCTATCACTTCCAGTTCAAATATTAGCTGTGTAACATTAACTATCACAATCTGATTCCATTTGTGGGAAATGTGGAACAGAGTAAGGGGACAGGCACTAAAGGCAGACAGGGAGTTGTAGGGTCTGTGATAGATGATGAGGGAAGAGTTGTCCCATCACACATGCCCTCTGGGACCTACATTATTCTGCAGATGGCATGAGTGATGATCAAGCATCAATCTTCAATTTATTATTAAATAGCTTAATTATAAATTAATATTAAATTAATTAAAACACTGTCAAAATATGGCATCTTATCCCAGAAGAATCCAATTCACAGTAAAAAAAGATGAAAACTTTATTTCAGTTAAAAAAACTGTAAAAATGTCATAAAACAAACACAGAGGTAGAATGAAGAAAGTGATATACCAGAACCACTCTAACACTGCCCAGCACCCCTTTATTTCAAGCAGTTGCTTCTCTACTATAGGCAGCAGAGCTACTTGGACCTCTCCACCTCTCCCCCATTGCCTGAGGTCTTTCAACAGGGCAATCTATGTGGAAACTCCATGATCTGGAGCCTCAACTGTCATTGGTAACATTGGGAGAATATCTGGATTCCCTTGAACAAGTTTTTAGCCATAGTGCATATTTTTAAAGTATTAAAAATATCCAGTATAATGCTATGTATTGACAACTTTGGCTTAAGTGTTTTTCCTCTTCTTTTATACTTGTTTTATATATCCATTGGAAATACTGGGGTTAGGGAGATAGATACTTCAAAGTGTTGGAATCCTACACTTGAGTTCAACACACAAATAATGAATTATATCATTCACAGAGTAATAATGAACAGAAATAATGTTCAGTTAAGTTCTAGTGACTCCCAACAGCTACAGGTGTGACCTTGGTGGTCTCTAGCATAGGGTCATTGGTTATGAACCAGAATTACTAGCTACAGGGAGGTTTTCCACCAGAAAATAAGGTAGATTCACTTATAATGCTCATCACAAAACTACTAGTTGTGCATACTGAAATTTATTCTATTAAAAAAACAGATAAAATAGGTTATGCAGGTGAAATTATCTAATTGTATATGAGGTTCATAACACAGCAAGATAATTCTTGAAACAGGAAAATACAATTGTGATTGTATCTTTCCTCAGGGGCCCTTTTTACTTCTCCACTTCTGTAGAGGATTTTATATTTATTTTATGTATTGTATTTATTTTCTATTAATAAATAATAAAGTTTGTAAGAAGACAGTTGGACAGTGACAGTTGGACAGTGACAGTTGGAAAGTGACATGACACTCTTCCACCTAGCTCCTTCAGTGGAAGAGGAGATGGAGGAAGAGCTGGATATGAGAGGAGAAAAGGATATGGATGTGTCTGACTCAAAAGGCTTCTCTAAAATCAGATCCCAGGCTGACATCTGCAGGGAGAGTGAGATCATAAACCTTCACTGCATGTCTTCCCCCATTCTTCCCCAGAAAAGGTCTGAAGACTAATGTTGATCCACTGGAACACCAGTTCCTGGGACACATTTAGATATGGCAAGACCTGTTCCTCCTGCTCATATGTTCAGACACAACATCCTGGACTCTCACCTTTATCATTGAAATTCTCTGAATCCTGTGCACAATGCACAATCAGAGTGTTGTACAGTGGGTAAGCTCTTATCTCGTCTGAAGGCTCTCCTTTGACCAGCTGATCATCTTTGGAGCATCCTTCTTTGACCCAAACTGTCCCACATCACGCTGCAGATGATACACAATGCTGGGGAATGCCACTCTCACTTTAGAAGAGAGATATTGGGTGTCTTTATTGAAAAGCTATCTTTGTGTAGCGCTGATGAAACAAGACCTGCAGAAGCTCAGCACTAGCTCATACCCAAGGAATATAAAACTGGACACTGTCCTCATTACTGCTCTGTTACCTTGACTTTTCCCTAAATCCATGCAGATCTTCATAGGGGTTCCATGGATGTATATAACTTTAGATACTTTGTGGTTAAGTTAAATCTTAGCTTAAAAGTTACCATCCAGGATTCCTGATCAGCCATAAGCCTTGGTCTGTGGGTGGACTTGTTCAAGTTAGGCCCTTTCCACAGGAAAATGCACACATATAGCCACATACACACATTCACAGACAAAAAAACATACTGACACACACATACACACACATGAACACATCAGTATTTTAACCTGAGCTGCCAGATCTGCCTTTTCTTACTCATGATGACCTCTTGGGCAGAAGCTAGGCGGGTCTGCAATGACTCCTTCCCCAGTTGATTAATTTTTTCACTATTCCCCCCCTTATGGCTTTTTTGACCATAGCCTCAGGATCAAGGCAAGCAGCAGAACATGCTTTTTTATGTATTTGGACAGAAAGTGAGCTAACTGCTATTTAGAGTATTGTTTACCTGGGTCCAGGGTTCCAAGTTCTATTTGACCTCATCAGACAGGACTTCCTGGTCCTCAGACCTAAACTTCTTCCTCCTCCTGACCTCTTTTTGTGCCCTGTATATGAGGCCTTCTCATCCATATTCCTGTGTTTTATAGGCACTATTGATAGCTAGACAAGCAACTGACTTCCCTAAAGAGAGCTGGGTAAAACCAGGGCAATGTTGTGCTACACAGAGCAAGATTTATCCCTATATCATCATCCTCTTTGTTATTTGACTATTGTAATTCATAAATTCCTCATTTGGGGGCCACATTCTCTCATCTCCTCCTGGGGAAGTTTTTTATGAGATAGGTGCAAATCTATCAAAGTGCACTGTATTTTTGGAGGATTCATTCTTGTGTGTATGAGTTGTTGTCAATGTCAAGCATAGTTCCTTTACCTATGCTCTCCCAAAGTGCATAAGGTCAGCAAGTATCCTGTCTTAGTTAATTCTAACGAATGTATTATGTTGGATTTTGGGATATATGGCATGCCAATAGAACTTGATAGAACTCTGGATTTGGGATAAAATCTCTGGGACCATCTCCTCTTTGTAGCTGGCAGCCTATTTAATCTTTTGCAACTGATAACCTCAGGTACTGTGGGAAGCTCCTCCAGTCACACTACACTCTACAGCCTCCAGCCTAAAATGGCCCAGATTCCCTGCTTCTCAACTAATCTCCAAAAAGATGCCAAACCTAAGACATGTCCCAGATGGGTTTATTCATCAACTGAAACTCCAATCGTGGGAGTCTTAAGTGCTTCCTCACTCAAGGGACATGCTGGAATCTAGTATCTGAGCGAATGTTGAGAACACATCCATCATGTCCTGCCTATGAGTGTCTGCAGAGTTATCCACTGTAATACATAATTTTTAAAAGGTTTTAATAAATCCACTGTGATTTACCAATTTATGCTTCATTGGATTTCAGACATACAATGTTTCAGTCCCATGCCCAGTCTCGATCTCCCTCCACCAAACTTTCAGTGCCAGAGAGCAGGCAATTTTTGTTGTTGTTGTTGTTTTGGGCCACATCCTGCGACACTCAGGGGTTACTCCTGGCTATGCATTAAGAAATCGCTCCTGTCTTGGGGGACCCTATGTACATCAGTGGATTGAACTATGGTCCATCCTAGGTTACCTTGCAATGCAAACGCCCTACTGCTGTGCCACCTCTCCTACTGCTGTGCCACCTCTCCAGTCCCAATAGAAATATTCTTAATTTACTGAGAACCCTTCATTCTATTTTCCAGAAGTGATGGTTCAGGTATCATTTATAGGATCAGTGAATGAGAATTCCTTTGTCAACATATCCAGGCCAACACAAAGTGTTCCCCATTTTCTTGAATGTGCCTTCCTCATTTTTGTGGTTGATATGTTATCATCATCCTGATTTGTATTTCCCTATTGCTAAGTAATGATGAGCTTTTCTTCATGTGCCTGTTGGCCATCTCTTGGTCTTCCTCAGAGAAGTGTCTGATCATTTCTGCGACCTATTTTTGACAGGGGTTTCAGGTTTCCTTGTGCTAATTTTGTGAGTACACTGCATATCATACATAACAATCCTTTATCTGGTGGGTTGAATTAAACTATTTTATCCCCTACTCAGTCAGCAATCTATTAATTTTAACCTGGGTTTCCTTTGAACTACAGAAACTTTTGAGTTTTATTTAGTTCCCTGGATTTACATTTAGTCTATAACCCTTGTCAATGGTTCAAGACTCCTTTGAGGTCTAGGTTTTCTGCTCATGTTTTACTCACTGTAATTTATGGATTTTGGCCTTTGATTCACTTTAAATTTTCTTTTCTGGAAGGTGTGAGATATGAATGCAGTATTCATTTTTTTCTAAAATTATCCCAATGTGCCAACATCATTTTTTGAAAGAGGCCACCTTTATTTCATGCCCTTAGTTCCTTTGTCATAGATTCCTTGACCATATAAATTGGTGTTTGTCGCTGGATATTCTATTCTGATCCACTGGTCTTTGTGGATCAGATATATGTCTTTGTGCCTTACCGTGCTGTTTTGATCATTATAACTTTGTTGTACAACCTCAAGTTAGATAATGAGCTACCTCCCTTTATCTTGAATTTCAGCCTGGTTTTGTCTATTCTGAGTATTATATTTTCAGTTCCACACTAACTTTATAATTGACTCTTCTATGTACTTAAAAATGTTGTCTGAATTCGGATAGGGATTGCATTTAACCGATATCATAGATAGTCATTTTGAGAATATTGATTCTTCTGATTTAGGAGCATGAATGTTTTTCCATTTCCTTAAGTCTTCTTCAGTGATATTTAGGGGTGAGTTTATTTGATGTTTTCATGGTACAGGACTCTTCCCTCTTCTGTTAAATTGATTCTGAGGTACTATTGCCCCTCATTTCTATGGAATAGACTAATATTTCTGTGTTGCCTTGTTGCCCACAACATAGGATCTATATAGTATTTTCCTTTTTAGGGGCCAGAGAATAGCACAGCAGTAGGGCTTTTGCCTTCCACACAGTTGCACAGAGCCAGGAGTAACCTCCTAAGCACCTCAGGATGTGGCCAAAAACCTAAATAAATAAATAAATGTATGTTTAAAAAAAGATTTTCCCCTTAAAAGCCCAGAGACTGGATTTGTTATTAAGTTATAGGTATTTATTAGGACATACAAAATAATCCTTGAAATTCAGAAAATTTTCCAAGTTCCCAAATCACATCCCACTGTTTTCACTGCTTAATCCTAGTTCTGTGCTCGGTGAGTCATTGCAGCATGCTTAGGGTACTCTAAAGGAGTCTTGGGGATTAAACCTATGTTAGCCACATGTAAGACAAGCACCTTGCCTGTTGTAGTATGTATTCCTTTATTTCCTTTGAGTGTTTAATTTTTTGAGATTTTTCTTTTAATCTCTACCTGTTCCTGTATCATCTTATCTACCATCTCTATCTCTCTAAATCTATCTCATTATCACAGTAGTTTCATCTAGTTCTCTCACACACTCACTCCCCAGGATATGCTATTGTTGAATATCATGTGGTCATATGATCAATGAGATATGTGACCAAGAATCACAAGACTGTCCATGTTCCAGGTTATTTAAGATAGGAGACATTCTGTCCCCAATGACTTATGGCAGTACCTTGTGATGGAGAAAGAGACAGCTTAGTCAAGGAGGTTATTTAACCAGGAAGTTCCATGACAGAGGTTTCAGTGAGCTGAAATCATATCCTGTCACAGAAACTGCGATGGTCAATGCTTGCTCTTCTGAATCTCCAGCTTAATATGCCAAGCAGACAAATAAGGCCTAAGGACTAGGTATGACCATGTCCTGATCTCTTCCTACCTTCCTTTGAGTCTCTCTCCATTTATTGACATTTTCCATTTTGCCACATACTTTATGCATGGGATTATGCAACCTTGGGTCTTTAGTAAACACATCATAGAGATGGTCATAATGGGCTTTTCTTTATGTCCTGTTTCAGTGCTACAATCATTATGGGAGCCTTTTAGATTACCCCTGCACACACAGATCATGACCTTACAGTCTGCTCTTCACTTGAATTTGATATCTGACACATCATTGAGGAGAGTCAGTGATCTTAAAAGGGGGATGGGGAAGAAGGGGATAGGGGAAAAAAAGGAGGAGGAAGGAGGGAAAGAGATTTCCAACTAGTCAGTCACCCAGTGCCATAAAGAAGTTGCCAACCAGCCATTGCATTAGCAAACACCCTACATTACTTGACACAACACATCAGTGTTTCACCAATCTGACTTCTGGTAGTTAAATGAACAAGTGCTACCTCAATGATAACTCTCCTGGAAGGATGAGAAGTCAATGTCTACAAGAGATTGACATCTGGAAGGTTCCTTAGATATCATATATTCCAGTGTCCTGATTTGCAAGGAAAAGTCCCACTTGGAGCCAAGAGGCAGGGCACAAAAAGTGACCTGAAATTCTACCTTGTGGGCTTCACAGCTCGGAAGCATTGCTGCAGAGCAGGACCACCGCTGCCATCTTCAGGCCACATGTCCTTTGTGTTTTGTTTTCTAAACTAACTCTTCCAAATAAGGACTTCACTGAGCACCTAGGTTCTATCAAACAGTAAAGCAGAAAAAGCATGGGTTTTTGAAAGCACAAGTATTCTCCCAAGTAACGTTTCTTAAAACAAATCATCAGTTGTGGGGAAGGTAGGAGACAAGGACATGCACAAACTATGCCTGGCTTTCCCTTTTTTATATAAATTTTTAGAGCAATGATTTACAGCATGTTTGTAGTTTAGTTTCAGTCATAAACAGAATACCACCCTTCACCGGTGCAACATTCCCACCACCAATGCCCCCCTGCCTTGAATTTTCTAGTGGCTTCATTTCTAGGTTAGCACAAAACAACTATAGAGAAGGCCTGAGATTCTAAAATCTCGTCAGCAGAGGGCACTGTATGCCATTGTATTTCCAATTGCTTGATAGGTTTAGAATGACAAGTATTTGTGATAAATGATCTTTTATTTATTTTTTTAAGTAGGTTGTTGTCAACCATCATTAAGAATGTTCAAGCTGAAGAATAAAATGGTCATGTTTTCTTTTTTTTTAAATATATTTTATTTAAACACCTTGATTACATACATGATTGTGTTTGGGTTTCAGTCATGTAAAGAACACCACCCATCACCAGTGCAACGTTCCCATCACCATTGTCCCAAATCTCTCCCCTCCCCACCCACCCCCCGCCTGTACTCTAGACAGGCTCTCCATTTCCCTCATACGTTCTCATTTTTAGGACAGTTCAAAATGTAGTTATTTCTCTAACTAAACTCATCACTCTTTGTGGTGAGCTTCATGAGGTGAGCTGGAACTTCCAGCTCTTTTCTCTTTTGTGTCTGAAAAATTAGTATTATTGCAGGAATGTCTTTCATTTTTCTTAAAACCCATAGATGAGTGATACCATTCTGTATTTTTCTCTCTCTCTCTCTCTCTCTCTCT
>PVKC010050774.1:0-10530 GCA_004027635.1 Crocidura indochinensis
AAAAAAAAAGAAGCAGAGTCCTGGAGCAGCCGCCCCACCCTGCACACAGAAGAGCCAAATTAAAAGCGTAAAGAGCCACATGTGGCTCCCGAGCTGCAGGTTGCCGACCACTGACCTAGGCTGTTTGAAGTCAAGTTTAAATTTAAAGTGTTCATAAAATTAATTTTTCTTTGTATAGCGATCTGATTTCTCTAATAACAAAGCTTCCTTAATGTCATTTCTAAACAGGATGGGAGGATATTCTGCCGACGAACAGCTTGTGATTGCCAGAATCCCAGTGTTGACCTTTTCTGTTGTCCAGAGTGTGACACAAGGGTCACAAGTCAATGTTTAGACCAAAATGGACAGCAGATCTATCGGAGTGGAGACAACTGGACTCATGGCTGCCAGCAGTGTCGGTGTCTGGTACGTTGGTTTCCTTTAGCAGGCATTATTTCCCTTTACTCCAGAGCAGGTCACAAAATTGATACACTCAGATAGATCCCTGTGGGCTTTAGTTTCCTGCTGGTGTGTAAAAGTTCTTATAAACTGAAGTCTTGTGGCTACCTTAAATTATGTTACTTATGCTATTTGAGGAAGGATCTGTGGAAGGAGAAGGGTTGGAACATCTGTGGTTATACTCAAGATTTACTCATGACTGTGCTCAGGGATCAATCCTGGCAATGCTCTAGAGACTACATAGAGTTTGGGGATCAAATCCAGGCAAGTTCCACAAAAGCAAATGCTTATCCACACCAGCCCCTACATTTGCTACATTTTAGCAAATAAAGATCAAGAAAATTCCTGCGAGAAAGAACATTTCTAATGCCTTATTTAGAATTTATAGCGATTACAAAGTCAAATATTTCACGTCTTAGGATAAAACTACAAAATGTTTCAATATTGGAAATAACAATATAGAGGAAAAGCATCAGGGATTGAATCCTAGAAACACAGTATTAAATAAATCCTACTTCTCATGTGTTCTAGATATCTGGGATCAACTTTTGATAAGCAAATACATTATTTAACAAGTGTAAGCTAGTAAGGGGAGGATAACTAGCACTGATAATATGATTTATGTGCTAAAATATGATTTAACACATTGAAAAATATGATTTGTGTGCTAAAAATTCACATTGCATTTTATCTTACTATGGAAACAGTAATATTATAATAAAATTCAAAATGTCAAGAGACCCAGCTTAACTTGAATAGTAATTATTAATTGGGTTTCACATTTCAACAACTGCTAACATTATTTGTCCATGGATATAATATGTAAACAAGAAATCATAAAAATTTTGTTAGCATTCATCTGAACACTGTATACTTATTTTTTATTCGGTGGATCACTCCTGATTTAGAAGATCATATAGGATACCAGCAATAAAATCTGGGTTGGTAACATCCCAAGCAAGCACCATTTTCACTGTAGTATCTCTGGCCTTGTTATTACCTTGGTAAAAGAAATTTTTATTGTATTTCAAAATCATATTTTCTCTCATCCTTAAATTATTCTCAAGTAATAATAAATATTTATTGGGAATTTACACACTTTCAGACTCTAGATGCTACATGATGGATGTGGTCTAAAATTGATTGAATGATTCAAAAAGAATTTACATACATTTTAATGTGATAGCAAGAGACTGCATAGAATAGTTCAACCATAGGGGAACCAGATCCTGAGACATGTGGGAAGATCTGAATTGTAATTTAGAATATTACCGAATTATAGGTAGCATTTATATCTCTTCTGAAATGATTCCCCTAATACTAACATTAATATAATATTGTAGAGACCAATACTCAGTATTGTTTAAGGTACCATATGCAGAACTGTGGATCAAATTGGAATCAGCTGCATGAAATACAAGAGTCTAATTTACTACCTCTCTGGCCCTTACAGTGACTTTAAGTTCAGTAGCACTTCACTTTTTGGCACTGTTGAAACAACTTATTCAGTACTTCAGTTTTTCTTTTGCCTTTAGGAAAAGTGAATTTCTCTTTAGCCAGTTTCTATTGTCCTACAATTTATTCGCTCATTGGATTAACATTATATAGGAAAAATTAGCATTAATGAATTACAACTTTCTGGGGCTGTAAAATAGTTTGAAAAAGAGGAAAATATATCTTCCAAGATAAAATGTATTACGCCCCAAATGGTGTTAAAGGAAAATATGAGCAACTCTACCCACTTTGGAAATAGCATCATGTATAAGAACAATAATGAGGTATTTCTGATTTGTCACAGGAAGGAGAGGTCGACTGCTGGCCAATCACTTGCCCTGTTTTGCACTGTGAGTATACAGCCATCTCAGAAGGGGAGTGCTGTGCTCGCTGTGTCAGTGACCCCTGCCTGGCTGATACTATCACCTATGACATCAGAAAAACTTGCCTGGACAGTTCTGGTGTTTTGAGACTGAGTGGTTCTGTGTGGACAATGGCTGGATCTCCCTGCACAACTTGCAGATGCAAGGTAATCAGATAACTAGAGGATAATGAGACCTAGAGCAGTACCTTGAATACAAGCATTTAAATGTAGAATTAGAAGCTACTTTTTCCTTTATTTGATAAAGAAGGAATGTTCTAGCCTTTTGAACTGCCTTCATAATCCCTGCTTTTAAATTGAAATTTTAACACTTGACCCAATTATTACTGTTGTGATTTTTTGACTTAGATATTTTTGTTATAACTGTCTTAATTTTGGAAAATTTACAAATTTTCTAAATGACAATTATTAGAAAAAGAAAGTGCTGTACAGAGTTGTTTTCTTTCATTAGTATGGTGCCTAAAGTAGACATCTGAAGCTAGTTCAATCACCGTGATTGTAGTCCTGCACTTTTCGAGTAGTTTACATAAAGTATCCTTATAGATCTTTAAAATTTAAATTTATAACAGATTCTTTTCATTCTCTAAAGCTTTAAACAACTTTAACTACAACTGATATAATTAGGAGGCAGTATAAAAAGCTCTCCTGGAAAAATACGATTGATATTTTATTATGCCTAATCACAGGAATCACTTTATTTGATGTCATTCTACTCCATCAGACAATTGTCTTATTTCCTCATATATTCCAAAGCCCACAAAAAATATTGGTGATATTAATAACAGTTTTTTGTGCACTAACTTGCAAATTTTTTAAGTAACTTAAGACCTTAAAGATAACAGGATTATTTAATTTATGAATACCCAATTCTATCTCCTTTATAGTTACTATGGGAGATTCTAATTTATCTTTATGTGCCAGTACTCAGGCCACCATTTTGGATTTTGTCTTCAGTTTGTATACCTACTTTTATTGAACAAAAATCACCATCGTTTATAAAATGATTATCCATATTTGAACTTGAAACATACTATGTTCTTGCACAAATTCAACCACCAGCATTTTCTTTCCTCTACCAGAGTTCTCAAATTCCTACCTATCCCCCAACCCCAGGCTACCTTCTTGATTGACACATCTTTAATTTTTTTTTGGTTTTTGGGCCACACCCAGCAGTGCTCAAGGGTTATTCCTGGCTCCATGCTCAGAAATTGCTCCTGGCAAGCACGGGAGACCATATGGGGCACCAGGATTCGAACCAATGACCTTCTGCATGAAAGGCAAACACCTTACCTCCATGCTATTGGGACTCTCCTAATTTTTATTCTTAATTTGGAGTTCTTGTTTTCAGTGTTGTTGAGTTTATAGTTAGGGCATTTAGCTATCCCACTCCTTTATACCACTGATGTGATCATCTGATTAACTTTATTAATTAAAAACATTTCAAGTTTATACAGTAATTGTGGGAACACTTATACTTTGAACTTGAAATAAAATGTGGGGGATTAGGACACAGCTATAGCTCAGGGGCCCTTAAGCATCTTTATCCAGAGTCAGGCAAGTCCACTAACCATTGAATTATGTCTTTGACAAAGAAATTTCATTGTCAACAAATCAATCAATAGTTCATGGAAAGTCTCATGCATAAGTCTTTCATTTCTTTGCTTTTCCTGAGTTTGTCTAAAAATGCAGGTGATGTTTTTGAATATGAAATTTGCACCCTGCTAATTTTAGTCAGTGTCAACTGGCTAACGTTTTTATCTTGTTAAACAGAATGGAAGTGTCTGCTGTTCTGTGGATTTGGAGTGTCTTCATAATAATTGAGCTAAGATGGACTTATTACGGGAGAAAAGTTACCATCAAACATGATGAAGAACAGGAATTTGTTTTCTTTGCCACGGCCGATGACCAAAGTCACCATCTGAGGAAGGTGTTTGGGGATTGCCCTTTGGACCTATCACTTTGCTCACTCTTGCTAACCTAGTCTAGGTAACCTACAGTACCGTGCTTTTAAGTCTATGGTTGTTAAGAGAAGTTTCCCATGTTGTAAATTATATGTGTCCTGTATTAGATCATTCACACACATGTAAATGCTCTCATAGTAAATGATGTAAATTTTTGTTGGTTTTGTGTACTTAGAGATTCAGCATCTTTTATTTTTTGGCTCAAACTTGACAAATAAAGTTGCCTGTTGTGATTTTTGTCCCATCTACTGCATAATTAGCATTGATATGCCTGGAAAATATTTTCATGAAAACGTAATTACACAAACATTTCAGACTCAAATACACACACATGTTCACTTATTTAGCTAAAAACAATTATGAGGCATTAAAGAGATAAAAGTCCCAAAACACAGGTAAATATTTTTTTAAAAAGAGTTTTCTAAGCAATATTACAGTGGACAAGGTTATGCCTTTCACACAGCTAGCTTGAGTTTGATCTCTGGGACCACTTGTGGTCCCCTGTACCCAACCAGAAATGATCCCTGGGTTGAGTTAGTCCTCAGGTAAGCCCTGAACACCTATAGATGTGGCAAAAAAAAAATACAAGAAAAAGAACTTGCTTTCCTTTACAAAGTGACTCCCCACAAAATCTTAACTCACAATTTAGGAACAGTAGTACTTTTATAGTCTTTCCTGGAGATGACAGGGTAAAGTATCTTCTCATATCTTTTATATAGTAATTGATAACTTCTAACTTCATACCTATTTATATGAATATAATTAGGTGAATATGAAATTGTTTCTAAAATATAGAAGAATAAATTGATAAGTTAACTGATTTGTTCATATATGATTGATTTATATTTTGTTGGGAATAAGTGTTAGAGTTTCTTAATGACTGCCCAGTGTCATTTTCTTAAAGACCTCTCAGAAAATGAGGCACTTATAAGAAGAGCTATTTGGTATACTCAGTAGTGATCTTAAAACAGTGAATGTTTTGATTTGAGTCACTCATATATTTTTTGAGTTGGCAGTTCTTGAATTATATACAGTGAATTAAATGTAAAAATGACATTTATCAGAGCTTGAAAATAAAACCTAGGTTGACACTTCAGATGAATCACATCTTAGTTGTTTGTATTACTAAAGGCTCCTGCATTTATAATCGTTCAAAATCAAGTTGTATCCAGGCATTTTGTCCATTCTCCTAGCAGCAATAACTAATTTGTAATATCTGTCATGCTAGAATATTTTAAACTCAACATACTTATAGAATTAAAAATTACAAGCTCAAATATCATTGAGAATGGCCTCAAGCACTACTGGGGAGGTCCCTAACATTGCAAGTTTAAATCATCATTATTTATTGATATTTGTCCAATAAAGCATTTGTTTTGAATGTGTAATTGTTTAATGTACAAAATAATAATATTACTACATTGATTAATTCTGTCTATAATATAGTAAGTTAAACCACATTACCATTTTATCATAAAATTATTCTTTTGAAAATTAAAATTAAGCTTCCATTAAAAAGTCTTCCCATGTTTATTAGAAACAAAAGTCATAAGAATCAATTGTGAGTTAACAGGGAATAGATTAACAAGATAATGGCAGACCAATTTATCTGTACACCTACTATATTGCCTCCACAGAAGTTTTCCAACTTCTGGTATAAATAAACAGTGGGGTATATCACGGGATATATAACTTTCAATGATTTTGAAAATTCAAAAGGTTTATATGTGTTTAATGATACATATTTATATTTTATTACACATCCTTCAACCTTAATGTTTGATTCCAAAATACCCATCCTTTTTCACTAAATTCTCGGACTCAATATTTTTTATTAAAATAGAAGTAAATGATTTTTTATTTTTAAGATAACAATTTGGGGGGCCTTTATAAGATTTTTGACTGTCTAAATCAATTAGGGTAGCCTAATGAAATAAATTATTACCTACATTTGTTAGATCTAGGAAAAAAAGATTTAAGTTTTTGAAAGGTGTTAAATCTACTGATGGAATGTGCTTAAGTGCTATGCTAGAGTTTGCCATGTTAAATGAGTGTCCATTTAATGAGCCAAAGCAGATCAACAAATCTGTCTCCTTGCTGACAATAAAACTGTCAGCATCAGTTTATGTAAGAAAATTCTAGCATATACATTAGTGAGAAACAGTGATGAATATATAAGTATTTATGGGGTTACTCTCCAATTATCAGTAGCATAGAAAGCACTGTGAGTCAGAACAAACTGTAAGGGAAATAAAAATTTTATATATTAACTAGGCATCTAGTAAAGACAAATTTTGACTGTCTTATTTCTACTTTTCATATTAGACACATATCTATCATAATAATAGCATATTATACATAAGTACTGTGTAGACTATATATATTTGTTAGTAACATATATGACTAAATTTATATGTATATAAATACATATACATATGTATTTATAATATACATATATGCCCAGTTTTCCTTCTCAGTGTTATGTGGATATTACGCACTTTTAATCTATACTTTTTTCTTTACTATAGTTTTAAGTCACTGTAGGATTTGTATGATATTCTAGCAACAGTAAAGGACATTTTATTGAGTAGGAATGCCATTAAAATAAGTTTATATTGCTTATATTATCAAAAGTTATCATGGACTAGTGAAAACAATTTACTCTAGTGGTTTTCAAATGTGTTTAAGCATGAATACCTATCTTAAAAGACAAAATTTCTTTAGTTAGAATGGATCTAGATATATCCTACCATTAACATTTCAACAGGACATAACTTTCAATTCATTGTCACAAGCTTTCAACCTCATATAGACAAATTAAACCAAAACTCAATAGTGTATGTGACATTTGTTTAGAATTCTCACTAATTCCACACTGATTTTTTTCTATGCCATCCGAAGGGTTCAAAATGTTTTAATACACATTTCAAATAAATTTTCTTACTCCTAAATGGATGGTATTAATATATGATCATAGATAAACTATAATATCTGTTGTTTCCATATTCTTAACTCATCTGATTATATTTTAATAAAATTGAAATTTTCACAATATAAAACAGAACCCATGTACAATTACTTTGTCACTCAAATCCCCAGATTGTAGTACATAATATTTCTTAGCAGCACACAAAGCAATCTAAAGACATAAAACTTATGTAGTTCCTTAAACATTGAAGGCAAAGTACTTTTTTACATTTCCATACACATGCATATTAGTTTAAGTTAACCTAAAAAGTTTAAGTGGGTTGTTTTTTTTTTAAGGATTAGAGTCAAAGGAGCACAGTCAAAACAGTGTTAGAGTGGCAATATTGTTTGCATAGGCCCACCAAAATATGAGGGACATGGGAAAGGAAATGCCTAGGTGTAAATACAAGGAGACCCTAACCCTGAAGTTTCGTTGCATAAGACCAACTCTAGGTTCCAGGCAAACTAGTTTGTCCAATCTAGGTCATTGTCTGTAGTGTCGATACACTTTTATTATTCATATAGTCTCTGTTGTAGGTATCATGTTTCTGTATTGAAGATCCTGGAATCTGCATATTCTATATTGCAGTTAGGATGGTGCAGAGCATCCTCTCCTTTCACCTCACAATTAAAGGGCAATACAAAGAACTCTGTCCTGTAAGCAGGTACTTATTGTTGTCAAGTCTTCTTAGTGTTATGGGAAGTCTCTTTTGAGCAGGTCAATGTCATAGCCATGGTAGGGGCTTCCCTGGCAGAATATTGCTTCCAGGTGTTGTTATAAAAAACCTCAGGTGTTTAGTAGATAGCTTCCCAGATTCAGGGGTGAATGGAGGATGCCCATTCTTCTGAAGCCTGTGCCAGGTCATTATATCAATGTTCAGGGTATAAGGTCCCATTGCACTACAAGACGTGTGTGTTCCAATCTCTATTAGATAAGAATTTATTTATATGTATAGTATTTTCCCTATTTAACGTGCTCATGCAAACAAGGAACAATGCCACATGGTGTTATTGGCGCATATGGGGGCCATAAGTACAAGTTCAACAATCCCCATGACATGGTTCAAACATAAGCATTAAACTGAGGGACTCTTCCATCAAAATTCCTTGTTGAACAGCTCACAAAGAGAAGACAAGATAAAAAGTGGGTAGAATCATCACAGTAAAAGAATATTTAGAAAGAGTTATAGCTGTTAAAGAAAATATACATAAAATATTCAAAAGACATATGTCTCCATTCTATGTCTTTTGAAACAGTTGGGGGTTGTTAAATCCAATGCATGACTTTGGTCTGTGATTAGAACTGTGTAGTACTGAAGTTAAAAAGGGTAATGTGGGGTACTGATGGTTGGGGGTGAGAGAGTTAAGGAGTAATAATGAGCTTTGTAGGGGTGTGCCAAAGGGCAGAATCTGTTGGGGCAAGAGGTCGGTCTTGGTGACTAACAAATTGAAGAACTGAAGGTAAAGAGGGTCAATTAAGGGGAAGATAACGAATCCGGATTGGGAGATGAGGTAGTAGAAGGGGCTCTGATGTGGAGGAGGAAAAATATATCAGAGGGGCTATATACATTATATAGATGAATTTTTTATGGTTAGGCTTGGCAATCAGAGTGGACCACTGTATAGGAATTTACGTCTACATATAAACTGATTTTAGAGGCCTATTTGAATATTATTCTCCAAATCTTGTGAATTCCATTTTTTTTCTAGAAACAGTCAAGAATTAGGAATATTTTTGGGTGTTGTTAAAAATTCCTCCCCATGCATCCACAAATGGCAGAGGCAGGGGCTGGGCTCAAAAGACTCAACATGCCAGGACTTCTAGGTGTCTTTGACTGGGGCTCTGTGCAGGACAGCTAACCATATGCCCCCTGGGCTGACCACATAACCCAGAGGACTGAGATCCCCCCATACCAGAGTGATCTTCAGGGCCACGCCTGGTAAATTGGGCCCTGGGGGGATAGTGGGGGAGAGAAATTCCTCCCCTATGCATACTGGACCCCAGTCAAGAGTTCTTTTCTTGCTAGTATTCATTTTCAAAAGCAAAGAAGGGATTTTTGCATTGTAGTTTTGTGTTCCTAGGGTATATCCCTAGGAGTGGTAGCAATGTTGATTTTCTAAGTACTAAATGCTTAAGTAAGGGAAGAAGGAACCAGAGAGATAACGCAAGAGAGTGAGATTAGATTTTGCATACAGGAGATTTAGACTTGTTCCCCTGCATTGCATGATTATCATGAGCTCATGCAAGAAAGCATATAGCAGAAAGTAGTCCCCAGGCATGTCTTCTCCCCTCTTTCTCAAGTAAAAAAAAAAACAGAAGATAAAATTAAATAACTGTAAAGATGACAGTTTCAGACACTGAAGTTCATGGATAGTCAGAGGCAAACTGGGGAGAAAAGAATCATGGGAGATAAAGATGAACAGTTAGTTATATTGAAGCCAGACATTGAAGATTATGATAAATTTTAGGAGAAAAGAAAGCATGTGCCTACTGTAAGACTCAAGTATGGTTCTGACCTTTTATAAAATCATGGAGACAGAATACATTCTTCTCATTAGCAATGGCAGCAATTTAGCAAGAAAAATAAAAGTAGTCCTTGAAATTATGATTCCTCCTTTCTCTAAAATGATTCATGTAGCATATATACTATGTATCATCTTTGTGACTCTCAATCCATAAAAAAAGATGCTCCGTTTAAATTGTAGAAAAATAATAGACTAGAACTTATTTAACTCATTTCCTATTGGCTTACAAATGTTTTCACCCTAAACAAAGTTTACTTCCAGATTCTTCCCTGCCCTCTTTATATGTCATTGACTCACCTAGGTGGGACTAGTTCTAGATAGGCATTTATTCCCCCCACCTTGCCTGGAGGTGATCTTGGTGCTTAATTAAAGCTGCCATTTTGGCCGGCAGCTCTTTATCTCTCTCTCTCTCTCTCTCTCTCTCTCTCTCTCTCTCTCTCTCTCTCTCTCTCTCTCTCTCTCTCTCTTTCTCTCTCTCTCTCATTGTCCCATCTCCCTTGCTCACTTGCTCCACAAGGTTGAAAGTTTCCATACCACAAGTGTTTCACCCTCTCAAGTTAGGCCTGCTTTATTTTCTGTGGTGACCTCTGCTCCAAATTCATTTTTTCCAGGGTTGAATCATGGTGTGTAGAGCACTACATCTTCACACGCACACACAATCTAAAAATTTAGAAACTTTCATGTAAATTCCTTTAAGTTTAAAACTTGGATAGAGTTATGGAAAAACGTAAAAGTTGGAGTAGTGATCTAGCTGCTTCATTG
>PVKC010050775.1:0-10423 GCA_004027635.1 Crocidura indochinensis
CTGCTCTTTGTTTCTACTGTCTTTGGGCATTAGTTATTCCTTCACTATATTTCTTTATATCCTACATGTGAGTAATATCATTCTGTGTGTGTCCCTCTTCTTACTCATTACATTCAGCATGATGCTCTCCAGATCCATTTATATAGCAGCAAATTACGTGACTTTGTACTTTGTTACAGCTGAGTAGTATTCCACTGTTATAGCTATGCCATTGTTTTTTTTTTTTTTTTATCCAGTTATCAGTTCTTGGGTAGTTGAGTTGTTTCCAGATTTTGGCTATTATGAACAGTTCTATAATGAACAAAGTTCAGCAATCTTTTGCATTGTGATTGGAATTTTTGAGTGATATGGAAGCTCAATTCCTATTTTTTTGAGGACCATTTATATTGTTTTCCTCAAAGACTAGATCAGTTAACATTCCCACGATAATTGAATGAGAGTCCCGTTTCCCCCACAGTCATATCAGCACTGGTTGTCTTTTTTTTTTTTTTTTGTCAGCCTCTGTGGTGTGAGGAAATATCTCAATGTTGTTTTGAATTTTTTATAAAATTGGATGTTTGAAAAAGAAAGTTGGATGTTTGGAGTTTTGGTAGAGTTCTGCCAGTGATTTATATATCTTGAATATTGGGTGAGTGGTGAGCAAATAATGTCTTCCAATCTATGAGTTGTCTTTGTATTCTGGTCGTTGTTTCCTTTGAGATGCAGAAGCTTCTTTTTGCTTGTTTGTTCTTGTTTTTATTTATTTTTATTTTTTATTTTTTTATTTTTTTGGTTTTTGGGTCACACCCGGCAGTGCTCAGGGGTTAACTCCTGGCTCCATGCTCAGAAATTGCTCCTGGCAGGCACGGGGGACCATATGGAGCACCGGGATTCGAACCGATGACCTTTTGCATGAAAGGCAAATGCCTTACCTTCATGCTATCTCCCGGGTCCCATGTTTTTATTTTTATTTTTTGTTTTCAGACAACAGCTGGTGGTGTTCAGGGGTTACTCCTAGCTCAGAAATTATACCTGGATGACTCGGGGGACCATATGGGATGCCGAGATTCAAACCACTGTCTGTCCTGGTTCAGTTGTGTGCAAGGCAAACGCCTTACCACTGTGCTATCTCTCTGGTCCAGTCAATGGCATTTCATCCTTAAAGATGCCTCTGGGGACTGGATGATCCCACTGGGCTCCATCGATGACATCTCACATGATATCCTGAACACCATCAGAAGTAATTCTTTTTTTGTTTGTTTGTTTGTTTGTTTTTTGGGTTTTTTTTTTTTGGGTCACACCTGGCAATGCTCAAGGGTTACTCCTGGCTTTATGCTCAGAAATCACTCCTGGCAGGCTCAGGAAACCATATGGGATGCTGGGATTTGAACCACTGACCTTCTGCATGAGAGGCAAACACCTTACCTCCATGCTATCTCTCCGCCCCAGGAATAATTCTTGAGTATAGAGCCAAAAGCAACCCCTGAATATAGCTGGGTGTGTCCCAAGCACCCCTCCCTTCAAAAGAAAGATGCCTCTAACTTCAATGTCATGGAGAATTCTGCTTACAGATTCAGGTCTTGTAGTGAAGACTTCAACCTATTTTTATCTTACTTTTGTGAATGGCATTAGAAAGAGGTTTGAGCACTGCTGGGTGTGACCCAAAAACAAAAACAAAAACAAAAAAAAGAAAGAAAGAGGTGTTTGAGCTAATTTTTTTCTCGTGGCCTACCAGTTTTTCCAGTAGCACTTTCAGAAGAGGCTTTCCTTGCTCCACTTTATATTTTTTGCTCCTTTATTAAAGATCAGTACATTATATACCTGAGGATCTAACTATGGGTTGTCAATTATGCTCCATTGATCTGAGTGCTTATCTTTATTCTAGTACCTCACTGTTTTAATTACTACTGTCTTGTAGTACAGTGTGAAGTTGATGCCTCAGATCTTTTTCCCTCCAAGGATTGCTTTAGCTATTCAGGGCATTCAGTGAGAGACACTTGTCTTGCATGCAAGTGCAATGGACCTAGATTTGATCCCTGGTACCCATACGATCTTGAGCACTACAAGAAGTGATCCCTGAGCATAGAGCCAGGAGTAAGGCCTGAGTACAGCTGGGGGTGGACCAAAAATCAATGTATATATTTTTCATTATAATCACTACATAATGATGGGAAACATTTTATAATAATAATAATCTATTTAATGAGTAATTATTCAAAATTTCACTTTTTATAGATCTAGAGAAGCCAAGATAACCAGACAGACAAGTAAAAGAGGGGGAAGATAAACATTTCTTTTTTTGTTTTGTTTTGTTTTGGGGCCACACCCGGTGACGCTCAGGGGTTACTCCTTGCTATTCACTCAGAAGTCGCTCCTGGCAGGCCCGGGGGACCATATGGGGAACCGGGGGATCGAACCGTGGTCCGTCCTAGGTTAGGGCAGGCAAGGCAGGCACCTTACCTCCAGCGCCACCGCCCAGCCCCAAGATAAACATTTCTTAAACAGTTCAATTATTGAACCTCTCCTATGTGCCTAATCCTTATCTGCTAAATTCATAAGCTCCTGGGTTTAATAAAATAGCATTGCTTTAAAATAGTACTAGGCACATGTATTGCCTGAGTATGTGGTACATAAGCATGTCACCTTCATTTCCTGTCTTGAGATGTGGACTTCGCTACTTTTTTGCTAGATTGTGTACCAGAGCTCTCTCTGCCTTTGGAGAAGCCTATGCTCTCTTGAGCACAATGCTATCTCTGTTTCTTATCCTCTCTCACCACTTTCTCAATATCAAGTCCCAAGCCAGAAAGATGATCAATGGCTAAGAGTACATGCTTTGCAAGAAAGTCCAGGTATCATCCCTAGCATCTGAGCACCCATGAGGCTGACCCATACTTTGAGCCAGGAGTAGCCTCTGAGCACCATCGAGCATTATACAGATATTAAAATCTATTATATTCATTAAAAATAAATTAATCCAGGGACCAGAAAGATAGTACAGAGAGTAAAATTCTTACCTTGCTTGTGACTGATTGGGATTCAATCCCAGGAACCCAATATTGACCCCAAATCCACCAGGAGTAAACCCATAGCAAAGAACCAGGAATAACTCATGAATATTGTTAGTGTGGCCTCCAAACCAAAAAAATTAAAATAATATATATAATTTTTGGGGGGGTCACACCCGGCAGTGCTCAGGGGTTACTCCTGGCTCCATGCTCAGAAATTGCTCCTGGCAGGCACGGGGGACCATATGGGGCACCGGGATTCGAACCGATGACCTTTTGCATGAAAGGCAAACGCGTTACCTCCATGCTATCTCCCGGGCCCCCAATATATATAATTTTTAATTATAAAATGTAGCTGCCATACCTGGAGAATTTTGCATTATTGAGGATGATGAACTTGTTCATTAAGGGTTGTTATTCAGAGAACAAAAATAAACCATTTTCCTTAGAAGGGGCTACCTCAGTATATAGTTAAGTGTGTTGCTACTGTTTCATGATTGGGATGGTAACGGTGAGATGTTTCTTTTTCTTCTTCTATTTATCCTTTTATTTTTTTGGGTAACACCTGTCAGTGCTTAGGACTGCATTCAACATTTCTAGCAGAATCAGGGGACCATATGGGATGCCAGGGATCAAACCCAAGTCAGACGTATTCAAGACAAGGACCCTACCCACTACTCTCTCTCTCGGCTCATGGGGCGGTGAGCAATCTTTATTAAGGTGTGTTGTATAGTGAGGGTTATTTCTAGAAGTGAGTCTTTGGGTAGATGCTAACTCACCTTTTACCTATTAGAACTAATTAAGGGTTTGGGGAGGATACCCATACCTGGCAATGCTCAGGGCTTATTCCTATTTTCAGGGATCATTCCTGGCATCCCATATGGTCCCCTGAGCCTGCCAGGAGTGATTTCTGAGCACAGAGCCAGGAGTAACCCCTGTGTGCCACTGGGTGTGGCCCCAAGACAAAACAAAACAAAACAAAATGACCAAAAAAGGGGGATAACAGTTGTTTTCAGCTGATCCTGGTTAGTACCCTGGCTCCAGATATAGTCTTCTGAGCATCACCAGGGGTCACTCTGGAGCTCAGAGCCAGGAGTAGTGCAAATAGCCTGGGATAGTCCAAAATAAACCAGGGGGCCAAAGAGATCAAACTGTAGAAAAGTTGCTTGCTTTACATGCAGCTGGCTTGGATTTAATCCATTCCCCAAGCACCACCTAAGCACTGAGCCAGTAATAAGCCCTGAAAAATTGCAGAGTATAAACTATGTCTACAAAAAAGAATACCCAAACCCCAGAATAACTTAGAAGTAACCCCTAAGCACTGCCGGGTGTGGCCCCCAAACAAAACAAAACAACAAAAAAGCTTAGATTTTTATCTTCTAAGTTCAGTTTAGGGACTGGTACAGGGCCACTGGTGTAGAAACATTACAAATTTGTGGTCCAAAGGCCAGAGAGATAGCACAGCAGTGGGGCATTTGCCTTGCATGCGGCCAACCCCGGAGGGACCCGGTTCAATTCCCGGCTTCCCACATGGTCCCCAAACCTATTCAGAAATAAGTTCTGACAGGCTAGGGGACCATATGGGATGCCGGGATTTGAACCACCGTCCTTTTGCATGAAAGGCAAACACCTTACCTCCATGCTATCTCTCTAACCCACTTAGTACCCTTCTAAGACATTTTCCTTGTAGGTACACTACAGCTGACTTCTGATGTGTATAACCAGATCCAAACGTGCAAAATAATTCACACACTTGCAATTACACACTGAAAGCCAGAAATGAACTTAAACTTCTCCAGATGTTGAAAACCTGTTCTTTTATACAGACATTGCTGGTGCTATGCAATTGGGTTATGATCATGTTTTAGAAGCTGGGACTCTGAGCAATGAGTTCCAGTTTCACAGCCAGATCTTCAGGGCTTTGTCCAGAATGTTGGCATGCGTGACTCCAGCCACTGCTAGACTATCTTAGGCCTAAATTACTGGTTTCTCCATAATCATGTTTTGCATTTTCTTTCTTCTTCCTTTCTTCCTACTTTTTCCTTCCTTCCAACATTTTTCTTTTTCCTTCCTTTCTTTCTCTTCCATCCTGCCTTTCTTTTCTTTCTTCCTTTTTCCTTTTTGTTTTGTTTTGTTGTTTTGGGTCACACCCGGCAGTGCTCAGGGGTTACTCCTGGCTCTACGCTCAGAAATTGCTCCTGGCAGGCACAGGGGACCATACAGGATGCTGGGATTCGAACTCCCATGCTTCTGCGTGCAAGGCAAATGCCCTACCTCCATGCTATCTCTTCGGCCCCACGTCCAATATTTCTTTTTTTTTTTTTTATGGTTTTTTTTTTGGGTCACACCCGGCAGTGCTCAGGGGTTACTCCTGGCACCATGCTCAGAAATTGCTCCTGGCAGGCACGGGGGACCATATGGGGCACCGGGATTCGAACTAATGACCTTTTGCATGAAAGGCAAACACCTTACCTCCATGCTATCTCCCGGGCCCCTACGTCCAATATTTCTAATCCAAATATTCACAACCCATCAGAACTTGGCTCTTTCTTACTCAGGCAAACAACTGAAAGTTCTAGGCTATATTCACTTCTGAGTACCTCTACAGCCAAAGCCTATTTCCTCTGCTTTTCTCTAGACCACAGCTCTCTCCACAACAGGAGAAGAGTTCAGTTCCCTCTTCATTATTTCACTGGGAGGCCCCATTCCTAAGGATCCCTCTGGACAGTGGACAGAGAGAACTTGCTCCAGAGGCATGTTGTGACTATTAGAAAGGCATTTGCAGTTTAATAGAGAAAAGGATAAAACTCACGGTGTTTTATGTTGTGTAACTTTTATATTGTTTTTTGCCTATCATTCCCCCCTGGATCTTCCAGGTGGGGGTGATTAACAAATGGAAATAAAGAGTTTGTGGGGGAGGCAATTGAGGCTTTTTTGACAAGACGATGGTGAGGTTGGAGAGCTAGAGAGTGTGTCAAAAAAGGCTTATTTGCTGAACCTTTGTCCCCTGGATTCACGGATTAGACTGTTTTGTTTGCTTGTGGGGGGATTTGTCCTTGGGGTCTCTTCAACAAGGATAACTAAGGAAAGATGTTTCATATTGGAAACATTTCCTAATGGAGAATATTTTTAAACTCCGGGACCTCCAGCAAGGGGTTCAACCTCCCCCCACAATTTTATACCTATGTCTATGGAATAACTCCATAAACAGGTATTCCACAGGACAATCAGCCATTTTTGAACAAGAATATCCTGAAGAACCCTCAATACTTAACTGTTAGAAGGTGCTGGGTTTGGGGATGGGTCAGTCCCACCCACTCACAGAGTCTAGGTCACCACTCTTAGGGCCTGGACTGGTGGGTTGTTACCCCACATGCGATGCCTTTTTTTTTTTTTTCCATGTTCCTTGTAATGTAATCTGCAGCAGAAGAGGCTCTGACTATAACTCTGGAACTTGTTAGATAAGGTGCAAGCCTATTTCCCAAATAGCCATTCATTAAGAGGTAACTAGTTGTGGTTTTTTGGTTTTTTGGAGGTGGTGGGAGGGGTGGGGCCTCTCAAGCAGTCCTGGGGTGCTAGACGCAGGGCCACATCTACTGTATTAACTTGACAGTTCAGGTTTAGCTCAGTGATGTGGTGCTCAAGGCCACTAGGATGATATAGAAATGCTAAGGGGCCATTTGGTGCCAGGAATCAAACTTGGCACCCTGTGCAAGTCAGACCATTGAGCTATCATTCCTGCACAAGGAGAAAGGTTTCGCTTCATTAACAAGATGTTTTCACTTTTCCTGAAAAGCCTTGTACATTCCATGATAACGTACAGGTTTTTTGTCCATCTCTCATTTTGAGGTTTTACTTGTTCAAGCTCTTCTATTACATGACTTCTGGAGAAACCTCTTTATTTTAGTGAAAATCATAATGATTTGGGGTCGGCGAGGTGGCGCTAGAGGTAAGGTGTCTGCTTTGCAAGCGCTAGCCAAGGAAAGATAGCGACCGCTGTTGGATCCCCCAGCGTCCCATATGGTCCCCCCAAGCCAGGGGTAATTTCTGAGCGCTTAGCCAGGAGTAAACCCTGAGCATCAAATGGGTGTGGCCCCCCAAAAAATCATAATGATTTATAATTATTTAAAAATAGTAATGGGGGGCCGGGCGGTGGCGCTGGAGGCAAGGTGCCTGCGCTAACCTAGGACAGACCTCGGTTTGATCCCCCAGTTCCCCATATGGTCCCCCGTGCCTGCCAGGAGCGACTTCTGAGTGAATAGCCAGGAGTAACCCTTGAGCGTCACCGGGTGTGGCCCAAAAACCAAAAAAATTAAAAATTAAAAAAAATAGTAACAGGGGGAGCTGGAGAGAACCTGGAGTTAGGGATTTGCCTTGCATGTAGAAGGACCCCATCATCCCACATGGTCCCTTGAGCCTGCCAGGAGCAATTTCTGAGCGTAAAGCCAGGAGTAACCTCTGAGCACTGCTGTGTGTGATCCAAAAAACAAACAAACAAACAAACAAAAATAGTAACAGGGCTGTAACAATAATACAAAGGGTAAATCAATTGCTTTGGAGATTGCCTTGTATGCAGCTGACCTCGGTTTGATCCCCCGCATTATACTCCTCTGAGCACTGGGGTGTGTGGTCCCAAGACCAAACCAAAAATCTAGCATAGTTTATGGAGATGCCTTAACGGGCTGAAGCTTCTTTGCATGCTAGAGGCCCAGGTTCAATTATGAGCACCCCAGGTATGAACCAAAATATCAACAACAATGGCAACAAATGTACAAGTGTAAAATTTGGGGCCAGGAATGGTAGAGTATATACATATGTATGAGACCCTAGATTCCATGCCTGGCATCAAAAACAGTGTGAAATTCAGGGCTCTAGGACAGCACAGTTACAGAGTCTTCCTACAGATAGGAGGCAGATGCTCCACCTCTCATATCACCCCACAGGTCCAGTGCCATCCCAATCACACTGCCACTTAAGGCCCTCAGCATAACAGGGTGGGAAGTGTATAATTTGATTGTTTTTAGTACATCTATGGAATTGAACAATCATCACAGTAAATTTGAGAATCTTTTCATCATCTCAATGAAATACCATACCAATCAATAATTGATCACTCTTTATATCTCTTTAACCCTCAGCCTTAAGCAACCACTAAGCTACTATATGAGTTCTCAGAGCTCAGCTATTGGTGCTTTGCAGGAGCCAAGTGAGGCCTATCTGGTTGGCCTTTTTGAAGATGCCAGCCTGTATGCTTTCCATGCCAAACATGTAACAATTATGCCAAAAAACATCCAGCTAGCATGCCACATACATAAAGAACATGCTTAAGAATCCACTATGATGGGAAACATTTCATTCTTAAAAAACATATGTTCCCTCTTCTTCTTATTATTGTAGTTCTGAACATTGAATTTTTTCCTCCATAAGATCAAAGGTATCTATGATTACAAATGAGGAAAAGGACACAGAAATCAGGTTTTGGCAATTTTTCCATTTTAATTTGTGTGTGAATTTTTTTTTTTTTGGTTTTTTTGGGCCACACCCAGTGACACTCAGGGGTTACTCCTGGCTATTCGCTCAGAAGTCACTCCTGGCTTGGGGGACCATATGGGAAACTGGGGGATCGAACCTCGGTCCGTCCTAGGCTAGCGCAGGCAAGGCAGGCACCTTACCTCCAGCGCCACGGCCCGGCTCCGTGAATTTTTTTTTTTAATTTTGTTTTTGGATCACACCTGGCAATGCTCAGGGGTTACTCCTGGCTCTTGCTCAGAAATCATTCCTGGCAGGCTCAGGAGACCATATGGGATGCTGGGATTCGAACCACCGACCTTTTGAATGCAAAACAAATGCCTTACCTCCATGCCATCTCTCCAGTCTCATGTGTGAATTTTTATATAAATGTGGAGTCATAAAGCATTAATGGGGAGTCAAAATGTTCCAGTGAACAAGTTTCAGCAGTTTCAACTTTATAACAATTAAATTTTTCTGGACAATGCCAACATTTGGAATTTTAAAAAAATAAATAAATTTCGGGCCCGGAGAGATAGTGCAGTGGCGTTTGCCTTGCAAGCAGCTGACCCAGGACCAAAGGTGGTTGGTTCGAATCCCGGTGTCCCATGCGGTCCCCTGTGCCTGCCAGGAGCTATTTCTGAGCATACAGCCAGGAGTAACCCCTGAGCACCACTGGGTGTGGCCCAAAAACCAATAAATAAATAAATGAATTTCTTATTGATGGTAACGAAATGATGTTTGTAGCATTTTTATTATATAGTAGATTCCATCCATTCACTATTCTTTTCTAACTAAGTTTTTCAACATGCAAGTATATGCTTTTAATGTTGTCTGTCTTCTATGCTGTTTCTGTAAGTTTGCTATTAAAATATATTACTCTGGGGCTGGAGAGATAGCATAGCGGTAGGGCATTTTCCTTGCATGCTGAAGGACAGTGGTTCGAATCCAGGCATCCCATATAGTCCCCCAAGCCTACCAGGGGCAATTTCTGAGCATAGAGCCAGGAGTAGCCCCTGAGTGCTGCTGGGTGTGACCCAAAAACCAAAAATAAATAAATTAATACATTAAACTATATATAAAAGTAATAATGTTTTCAGGACTCACTAATGTTATAGCATGTGCCAATTTTTTCTTTATTGCCTATCTATTTATTGTATGGTCAAACGTCCAATATAGAGGCTCACTTATCCAAGACAGGCACTCTACCACTGAGCCATAACCCTCATCCTATATTCTTTTTTTGTTTGGATTGGGTTTGGCTTTGGATCATATCCAGTGGTATTCTGGTGCTACTCACAGCTTAGGTCTTAGGGGTTGCACTCAGCAATGCTGGGGAGACCATATGGTTTCTGGACTCAAACCTGGGTTTTTCACTTTCAAAGTATCCATACCAGCCCTTTGAGACATCTCCCTGGCCCTTCTCACTACTTTTTTTATTACTAAAAATAGTCTGTTATTTATCCACAGATCTTAGGCTGGTTTTACTTTTTCTCAATTATGACTTATGTTGTTATAAACATTTGTGCATTAATCTTGTATTATTTTTTAATTCTTCTTGGTTGTATACCTAGGAGTGGAATTGCTGGGTTATATGGGAGCTCTATGTTTAGTCTTGAAAAACTGCCAAAACTTTTCCCAAATTGGCCACAGAGTGACAGTGTGAGAGGGTTTCAGTTTCACTACATCCTTGTCAGTATTGTTATCTATGTGTATTATAGTCAAATCAGTAGATGCGATACCTCCTGTGGTTTCTATTTGCATTTATCTGATAGCTTGAAAGCTTTAAACATTTTTTCTGGTGCTAAATTGTCATCAGGATTTCTTCTTTCTTTCTTGTTCTTTATCTTATTGTTATTGTTGTTCTTCCTTTTCTTCTTCTTCTTCTTCTTCTTCTTCTTCTTCTTCTTCTTCTTCTTCTTCTTCTTCTT
>PVKC010050776.1:0-10545 GCA_004027635.1 Crocidura indochinensis
CTTGCCTGCGCTAACCTTGGAACCGAGGTTCGATCCCCCGGCTCCCATATGTCCCCCAAGCCAGGAGCGACCTCTGAGCGCATAGCCAGGAGTAACCCCTGAGCGTCACTGGGTGTGGCCCAAAAACTTAAAAGACATGTGGAGATAGTGCAGCATATAAATTAATCTGGACAAACTAAATGTGAAAGGGCATTAGTGAGATCATTGGGATTATCTGAGCATACTCCAAATATTAGATTTGAAAGGAAAGAAGAGGTATGTTTATTTTGTGAGGTATTTGAATAATATTTTGTATTAGGATTAGTATATTGTGTATTGGCATATTGCATATTAGGATTAGTAGTATATATTGGGATTGTGTTTCTCAAAAAAAAAAAAAAAAAGATCTCAATGAGCAACACCACCTAAAATAGTTCTGCATGATAAGGGATGCTCCCTGGCACTTAATTTAAGTACTTAAATGAGGGTATGTGAATATTTGGAAGCATTCATGATTTGTAACTTAATAGAAAAAGAGGACCATAAATGCAGGTGGATCACTCACCATGGGAAGAACTAGGCATCCAGATTTCAGTATATTGGGTTTTTTTGTTTGTTTTGTTTTTGGGTCTCACCCTGCGGTGCTCAAGGGTTACTTCTTGCTCTGCACTCAGAAATCGCTCCTGCCTGTTTCAGGAATGCTGGGATTCAAACCACTGTTCATCCTGGGTCTGCTACATGCAAGGCAAATGCCCTACCACTGTGTTATCTCTCCAGTCCCTAGGTATATTAGTTTTGAATGAACATTGGCACCAAGCGGTCAGGAGGAGCTAGGAAGACATTCCAGATTCTTGGCCAATAAAGAACCAGGAAAACAAGCCTTTGCACACTGCTCTGGAATTCACTCACTCACTTAACTCATTCACTCACTCACTCACTGCTATCTATTCCTTCCTTCAGTCTCCAATACATTTAGCCATCTCTCCATTTATTCATGTATCCAGCCAATACATGTTGGGAGTCAGTGAGGAAGGATCTTGAACTTTGAGGCCATGAAGTCAGGATTCACCTTTCTGTTGTTGTTGCTGCTTCTGTTGTTGTTGTTGTTGTTGTTGCTTTGAGGTGGGCCACACCCAGTAGTGCTCAAGGGTTACTGCTAGCTCTGCTGCTCAGAAATAGCTCCTGGCAGGTTCGAGGGACCATATAAAATGCCAGGAATCGAATCCGGGCCCATCCTGGATCATCTATGTTCAAGGTAAATGCCCTACCGCTGTGCTATCACTCCAGCCCCAGATTCGCCTTTCTTAATCTACCAAATTCACCCACCAAGGGAAGTTTGAGGAAAGAAGACAGTGTGCCCTAAGGATATTTCTTGTGAGGAGACAGACCCTGGTCTCAAGTGAGGGATGGTCAGGTAAGAGCTGTTGGGTATAAATTGAGACATAAACACAGAGGAGGTTGTACGCCTATGGCAGGGCATTCAGGCCAAGAGAAGAGCAAGAGCCAACATCCTGGTGGGAGGAGATGTCAGAATAGTAAGCATAGGAGGGAGTCTTTATCACCTAGACCAAGACTAGAGGATCCTTAAGTATGCTGCGTTCACTGCCAGAGAAACCTCTCCCCTCCATATCAGCACAGCACTGGAGACACAAAGATTGGGCTGGCTGACAAGTGTTCCACAAGTCATCAAGGCAAGTATGGGGATAGTTTGTATGTGTCCTAGTCAGTAAAAATGCTCCCCTTACTTAAAGAATCTTCTTCTGGAAGATTGCAAATTCCTCTGCAAGAACCAGGCCAAAAGAGGTCCCACAGAGAACCATTGGAATCACGGTGTAAGTATGGCTCCCAAACAGGTTTTAAAAACCAATGGTGAAGTCAGCCTGTGTCTGGCTCAGCCCCTCCCTCCTTTAGTCAGTCCCAGCCATGAGGAGAAGGAAGTCTCAGCCAACCATGGGGACAGTTGCCCAGTGATTTATGGCTCTGGGACAAAGGAAAAGCCCTGTGAAACTAAGAAGTAGTGTTGGAACAATTATAGCCCATCCATCTATTTAAGTCAGCAGAGTATCCTGAAAATGGGCCTGGGACAGCGCTGGCCTGGGCTGAGCTCTTAACATAGAACTTTCCTTGTGGTAAACAAGCTCAGAAGTCTGGGGACTGTGCCGTGGAAGCCCCATCTTTCAGATCAAAAAAATTAAGCTCCAAAAGATGATTTGTTGAAGGTCAGCAGCTCAGAGATTCAAACTCAGGCCCCTTTGGGATTTGATGGAAGATAGCACTTCTTTCTGTCATATTTTATTGCCTGCCGGAAGTTTCTGCCAGTGGGACTGGTCCTCTGGCAGGTGATATGGGTTTTGCTACAGTTCTTGCCCATGCAGCAGCTGTAACTTCCTTTTCTGTCAGCTCTCTCTCTCTCTCTCTCTCTCTCTCTCTCTCTCACCCGGCCTGTTCCTCTCTCTCTTTTTCTCTCATTTCTCTAATTTTCTTTTTTAGTTTTTATTTTGGCATCACACCTAACACTGCACTCAGGGATTCAGGGATCACTACTGGCAGAGGTTGGAGGACTATAGGGGTTGCCGAGGATAGAACTGGGATCTACTGTGTGCAAAGCAAGTGCTTACTACTGCATTATCTCTAGGGTCTTCACATACTTTTTTGAGACTCTGTTTCTTGAAAGGGCCACAGATAATAGTTCCTGCCTCCAAACTACTGGCAACATTCTGGCTATCATGAGAGACACGGGGGAGGGGCAACTCACAAAACATAAGAAAACCCGGAGGATTGATCCCAGCACCACACATCAAAGCAGTGTGATTCAGCTTTATGACCCTAGCACATAATCCAGCTCAGGGAAAGAGCACAGCAAATGTTTGCTGAATCAAAGAATGGACCTTTGGCAACAAATTCAATTGGAATAGGAAAAAAAAAAAGAGACAACCCATTAAAATGTTGCAGAGAAGGAGGCAATACTTATGGAATTATGCTCACTGTAAAAAACCAGAACCATATAACAAAGGGAAGTACATGTAAAAAGCTAGCATGTTTTTAATTGTTCATGCATATATTTGAGGATAGCAAAAATCCTGGCTGGAAACAGAGGAAAAATATTAGTAGACATACTATTATGCAGTTGGCTTATGCATAGTGCTACTTTGCTTCTTTAATTTTCCCCCCAACATTTCAAGAGGCACATGAATTTTCCAAATAATAAAGAGAAGGCCATAACTAATGTTATATTTAATAATGTATTTTAAAATTATAAAGTTGAGGGCACTGCCTGCTCCAATTAACCCAAAGCTACTGCTGGGTGCCAGACAAGGCTTGGGTAGTCTCTGGCCTCTCAGCAGAGCTTCTCAGGCCCAAGAGGTCCCACAACATAGTGCCAGGAGCTGCCCACTCTCTGCCCATGGCCTCAGATGCCAAGCCGAATAACCATCTGCCAAAACCTTACCACGACCAAGTACATTTCCAGGACCTCTTTTCCCATAAGCAAGTCAGTAAATCAAAGCATACCTCGTACACAAGGTGGGCCTTTCTGGTAAAACACAAAAAAACTTAATCTTTGGTCCAGAAGCAGTAGATTGCGGTGGCAAGTCAGCAGCCAAAACCATTAATCTTTGCCGCGTTCCCCAACTGGCCTGAGTAGTAAAGAAGATAATACCCTAGCAGAATCAGTGACCCACTACAAATTGGTCCTGAAAGGTCCACCAGCATAAATAGACTTTTGCTGATCCAACACTTGTTAGGAACCCCAACAAAGAGACTATTGGCTCATCTGATGAGCCGCTTGCAATGGGCCTTTGCAATGGCTGGTGATGGATGACCACCCTCCCTTGGAGGGGAAGATGCAGCTCTTGGTATGTGGCCCTTTCTCATCTTAAATTTGTCCTCAATAAATCACAGGTGCAGAGGAGCCGGCATCAGTTTCATTACACCTACATGCTCGAGTATCAATCACGCCGCCATGGCGGCCTGTCTGGACGCAGTTCATTTCAAGTGGCTTGTTCTGTCCGGATTCCCTTTCCACCGGGATGCATGCCCCAGAGGGGCTGGGCCCTAAGAATGGGAAGAAGAAGCTTCTCTATGAAGTGCCCCTGCTTCACTGGCCTCCTTTTTTCTCCTTTAGCCAGTCTGAGCTCCACACCCAATGAACTTGCAAAGACTTGTTCTCAGAAAATACCTAACTCTGACATATGTACAGGCAAAGTCTGTCACCTTATTTTGCTTCATTTCTCTACAAAATGGGCTGCATAGAGCAACGTGGCCTTGCCAACTCTTGCTTACCTGGAAAGAAAGTGCACTGGCTTTCCTTTCAGAACCCAAGTCCCTGAGAAAACAAAGTCACAGACTTCTCATCTTTGTGTCCACTTCCCTGGACCATTCTTGGCGCCAGCAGAAATGTGTCTGTAACAGCTCAAATTTATGAAGACGCTGCCACAGCTCGTTTTGGGTCTTGTTCCTTTCATTGTAGGCAGTTAAATTATACTTAAAACTAAGGACACCAGAGAGCTCTCAGACCTTTTCTTAATGCACATAATCAAATACTTTAATGTCATTAAAGGCATGTAGAAGGCTCATCATAAAAGCTGTGAACTTCTTCTTATAAAGATTCATAAACGGGAATAAATAATTTTCTTTAGGCAGGCTCTAAACCCATTTGCCTTACAGCCCCTGGAGGCAAGACAGCCCAGGTACCCATCTGAGAAGGCCATCAGCTCCCCCTAGCCCCAACCCCTGGGGTATAGCCCAGCTCTCCCAGCCTGGGCTGCAGCATCTAGGCACAGCAGCAGCCCTGTGTAAATCATTAACCAAAAGAGAGGATCTTTACACAGTAGAGAGGAGAAGGCAAAGCATCCTGCCCCTTAGCTGGTCAGGAATGTCAGACAGAACAAGCTTTTCAAAAAGACACTTCCATTCACTTTAAATCTACAAGAGAGCTGGAGTGACAAGCTCATTTATTTGCAGAAAAGCTGGGGGTTTTGCAAAGGTGGGGGGATAGGGGAGGAAGGAAAAGCAGGGAGAGACAAGAAAGTTTCAGATAGCAGGTAGAGGGAGAGAGATCAGAAAGAAAATGGGACAGGGGTCCCAGCACTACACACATATTGCACATACTGCCCGTGAAGTCTGGGAAAGATTCTACACAGCCTCAAACTCAGGCCTAAATCAATTACTCAAGGGGCTACGTTCTGAAAAATGCATCATTAAGAGGTCTGATAGAGAGTAGTGACCCGAACCTAGCTGTGTAGCCAACTGTGTGCCTAGGTCATGTGGGATCTCCATTAGAAGCAATCCTCCAAGAACAGAATAATGTTGACGATGGAGAGGAAAATGATGTAGTCCTGATCATTTACTGTGAGCAGAGTCCAGAGTTGAAGCTTCTTCCAAGCCCAGCTTTACGTCATTCTCCCCACAATCCTTGAATCTAGCTAGTGCCTTTCATTGATTTTAAGATCTACACCTTTTCCTTCCCGTTTTCACATTTCTGAAATTGAAGTGCTTTTGCAATCACAGTCAGTCTGACAGCAGTCTGGATGTCATTGTCACACTTGGGAACATACGTCAACACTTGTAGGACACAAGTGTGTAGTGTAGAATCCCGAGGAAGAGAAGAGCAGTTTTTAATGACATATTACCTTTAATAGGTATGGTGTTCACAAATGTGAGTGGACAGGAAAAGAATAGATACAGATGCTTCTGAGTTCATTTCTAAAGAGAAGATATTTTAGGAATACCTTAGAGTCTAGAGTGATAATATAATAAGTAGAGTGCTTGTCTTCCAGGTAGTTGAACAATGTTCAATCTCCAGAAGCCCAGATGATTCCTGAGCCCCAAGAGAAATGATTCCTGAGCATAGAACTGTAGTAAACCCTGAACACAGCTGTGGTGACCTAAAATCCCCCCCAAAATGGGAATACTTTATGTTATTATGTGTGCATCTTACCTTTATACATGTACAAAGACCTTTGACTACCCCCTAAAAAGTGATGTATAAATAAGCCTGAAAATTATTGCCTTAAAACTCTAAGTGATAAGAAAGTATTATATCACAGTGTAATGGGTGATCACTCTATTTCTCTCAACAAATATGAAATTACTTGCACCATGTTAGATGTAAGACTACCTCATCTATTACATGAATAAATTGCTTTAGTGCCTTTAGAGCTTGCTTCAAAGCCACTCAGAAACTTTAAAATCCCAGATTGTTGTCATTCCAGAGTCTGCTTTCTTCCCCATGATTTCTACCCTTCTCTGACATCTTTGGAACCAGACCAACTTAAGTACCATTTCTAGCCTTGTCATCTCCTGGCTCGGTGATCTGGGAAAGTAACTTCTAGTCCCTGAACCAGAAGGCAGAGATGGTGAAAACACGCTGCTACTCAACACAGTTCCCAGCCCAGAAGATGCACAGGAAGCTGGGAATATATGAGGGGCTCCATAGACATCCTAGCACCTCTAGCTATACTAGCACAACTATAACAACCTTCAGGGTAACCCTGATGCCCTGATCTGATCTGTGGGCACAGATGTCCTTTCAACCCACTCTCAGGACAACTCTGAGACTTGTCCTGACTTATCTGATGGACTTCCAAATGCCTGCTAATGAAACCACAACTACCTCATTTAATTATGACTCTTACTGTTGCCATTACCTCTTAGTGAGCACCCTCATACTGACCTTATATTCCTAGGCCTTTGCACAAATTCTAACCTCATGATAGCTCCCAAGGATATTACACAGAGAGAGAGAGAGAGAGAGAGAGAGAGAGAGAGAGAGGGAGAGAGAGAGAGAGAGAGAGCCCAGGAATCCTGGTTTACTTGGTGCTTGCAGAGGCAGAGAACATCCTTATTAGGTCTAGGGATTTAAGTTGAGAAGTTGGAAGTTATAAATATGTCTCAAAGATAAAAAGTGCCCCTATACCAAATTATAAGTCAATCATATTTATTGTAGTAAATTTGGAAAATATAAGAGAAAAGATGCTATATAGAATGCCATGGTTACAACAAAACCAGGGGTACTTCCTGGATCACATTGTGATGCTTGCTTCCATTTTTATTCCTACCCATATTTTGCACAATTAATAGTCTACTGCAGCTTTTTTTCTATCACTCAGCATAAGAATATCCACATATTACTAGAAAACCTCAACAACATGATTTTAGCTTTAATATTAATTTTAATCTTATTGAAATATTAAACCTATTTCATTTTAATACTTTATACAGTGGATTAGCTCTGATCTACTTCATATTACCTAATATTTAGAAGGGCTTTTTGCTAATTTCTCATGCTCCCAGGCAGACCCAAATATCTGCTTGCATTTGCATTTTGGAGGGAGAAATTATTTACATTAGTAAATAAATTTATCTACCATTGGTAGATAAGTCAAAGAATACATGTATTTTAAGAATTCGCTAGCGCTTGTCAAACTATAATTTATATTTAAGAATATTGGGGCCCGGGAGATAGCATGGAGGTAAGGCATTTGCCTTTCATGCAAAAGGTCATCAGTTCGAATCCCGGTGCCCCATATGGTCCCCCGTGCCTGCCAGGGGCAATTTCTGAGCATGGAGCCAGGAGTAACCCCTGAGCACTGCCGGGTATGACCCAAAAACAAACAAACAAACAAAAAGAATATATGCTTTGATTCATCCTTAGAAACACTGAATTTGGCACTTTTAAAATTCTCTTTATTTAATAAGTGAGATTTTTTTTGAATGAACATACTTGTGCTGATCAACATAAACTTTCTTTTAACTTTATTACATGATTAGACCTATGAATATGTGGGATTACAGTACAATTATTAAGAGCATATGCTACCAGCTGCCCAAGTTTGAATCCTGACTGTCATAATCTCTATGGTCTTGGACTGCTATTTAACTTTTCAAACTTGTCTCTTCAGCTTTGAGTAGGAATGATAATAAACAAGTTCTGCTTCAGAGGATCTTTGTAAAGAATGACCAAGAGCCCCTCATAAATTGTACCTGGTTTGTAGTAATTATTCCCATGCATTATAAGCAAGGTAGAATTTCCTCATCAGTAAATTGTTTTCCTTCTTCTTTCTTCACAATTCCTTTTTTGATCTTAATATCTTTCTTATCCATCGGAAAGTGTTCTTTTTATAGGAAGGTTATTAGGCCTGGTTCATGTTTGCTGCGAATATTTTAAAATCGACTTTTAAAGGTATCTGCTTTCTGCTTTGATGGCCTCAGGGAAATGGTTTTCCCGCCCTCCGCATCTGATAAAGCTGCAGGGAGACTGCTTCTGCTCAGTCAGATTTAGAAAAAGGGATGGGCTTTGCTGTAACTCAGAAGTTGCCACTTCGAAGCTGCCTAGCTAACAGACGAGGGAAGGATCTAATCCATTTGCACTACGCAAAGCAAGAGCTGGCACTTACAGGGAAGGGACTCAGTTCTGGCACACTAAAGCCCACTCTACACCTGGTTCCTCTCTCTCTCTCTCTCTCTCTCTCTCTCTCTCTCTCTCTCTCTCTCTCTCTCTCCTCTCTCTCTTCTCTCTCTCTCTCTCTCGAAATTGGGGCTCTTTCTGGGGCCCCATCTTTTCTCAATTCACTGAATACTTTGATAAACAAACCCACCAAACCTCCTCTCTGGATCCCTGTACGTATATCACCTAGACTGTGCATTCCGTATTTTTCTGCCAACAAGGGTTTCGAGAAGTGAGAAAGCCTCTGCTTTCATTTTTTATGTCTATTAAAAATAAACATGCTGAGAAGCTGCCTTTTAGTCTCTTTATCAAGTCCCAAACGACGCAAGGCCCTTGTCAAGGCAGTTGACGAAAGCGAACAGTGCGATTTATAAGACGCCTGGAACAAACTTAGTTAAGGGCAGGTTTCCCCTCCATTGATCAAAGCGGGTTTCAGTCCAGTGATAGGCAGCCTCGACTCAGCCACTTCAAGCAGGCGGGCGGGATGCAGCAGTCTCCAGGCCTGGGTCCAACTCCCTGATCAGCCAGCCCCTGATCAGCGCTTCTGCTGGCAAAACCAGGAAACCCCCTCTTTGTGGGTGGATACAAATCAGGCACATTTCATGCTGAGTCAAATTTAATCAATACTTTGCTTGCTTTAGAAACTCAGGGCATTTTGTAGAGAGCAAAGCCTGGATACATAGTCAAGCCGCTTTAAATTCTAATGAGCTTCTCTGTGCTAATGAGTGACTTTGCTAACTGGAAGGTTTCTTTGTTAGGAAACACTCTCTTTGCCTGGAGTGACTCAAAATGCCAGCTTTTCCTTTCCCCATGTACCTCCTGGTCTTTTAATATCAGCCAGAAAGGGAAGCACTTTGCTTCCTATTAGAACTAATAGACTTTTTCTTTTCTTTTTCATTTAAGAGACATGCCTGGAATTTTTTGCCTTGTAAAAACTAGAAAGTGCAAGAGATCCATTTCTCCTAAGTTCCACCTGTCAGGCTCCAGGCAGGAAATGGTCAGACTTTGCTCCCCAGAGAGACACAGCAGACTCGCCTGCCCCTTCCCCCATTTCGGGGAGGTTTGGTAATTTGCAAATTGAGCAGCCCTCATTATTTTCCAAGAAACAAGCATGGTCTCCACTCCAGGCTAGAAGAATAGGAACAATCATTTGTCCCAGCAACACACAGATTCTAGAGCACTTGAGAACTCTCAGCCATAAAGCTGATTACTAAACCAGGGGTAGTTAGAAAGAAAATCTCTTTAATTTGGAAAGGAGGGGCAGGTAGGAGAAGGGCAAGAAGGAAGAGATAGAGAGAGTTCATGCGTGTGGTTTTGGGCTTTTTGACATCAGAGCCTGGGACCCGTGAATGGAATTTCATCCCTTTACTTGTCTGCCTTATTCTCCTCTTCTCGATGCTGCCTGCATCTCTGTCACTGTCTCTGCTCTCTGGTCCTTTCTGTTGTTGGATGGAGGTAACCTTCACAGAAACAACTGTATGGTGTCCCATCATGACGTCTTGGGGACTGACTAGGATCAGTCTACTAGGTTGTCACTGGTACTTCAAGTACCCCCATCATTTATTAGGCGAGTTAAAGTATCAATTTCTGTTTAAACATTAACAGGGAGATGCCAAATATTAGTCAGTTCCTAATAATTTTGAGGGATTAAAAAGATAATAAAAGTAATAGTCCATTACATTACCTACTTCAGCAAGATTGTAATGAACGTCATAAATTCTGGATCAGGGTTATAACAACTTCCATCTATTTAAAATGAATTTGTAGGGTTACTTTCATTAACTATGTATATGGGGAAAATGATCTGACATATTACTTTAAAAGAGCTGTAAAACCGATTAGAAGAAGATATGCTTTCCAGACAGGGATGCCGGCCACAGCAGGCAGTTGGATTGGAGGGAGTGGGGGTCTTGGAGAGGGACAGGAGGGAGGGACAGTCACTGGGTTGGGAAGCGAGACAGGCTGCCAGAAAGACAGTCTCATTGTGGCATGCTATACTATCCACTTGCAGTTGCAAAAGATCAGAATAAGCCCAGGCTGACTCAGATGCAGAAAATTCCATTTCCTTGGTCTCTCTCTCTCTCTCTCTCTCTCTCTCTCTCTCTCTCTCTCTCTCTCTC
>PVKC010050777.1:0-10519 GCA_004027635.1 Crocidura indochinensis
TTTCCTTTCTTGATTTGGGGGGGGGGGCACACCCAGTGACGCTCAGGTTTTACTCCTGACTACTCGCTCAGAAGTCGCTCCTGGCAGGCACGGGGGACCATATGGGGAACCGGGGGATCGAACTGTGGTCCGTCCTAGGTTAGCACAAGGCAAGGCAGGCACCTTACCTCCAGCGCCACCGTCCGGCCCCCAATTCTTTCCTTTCTTAACACCAGCAATACACCAGAGATCTGGTGGCCCCTGTTGTCCCTTACTTCATATCTGTCTTTTCTTCTCCACTCTTTTTTTTCCTTCCCTTCACTATACTGTGGAGCCTAGAGTGGTCTCAAAAACCGAGTCCATTTAATTCGTTGCATTCATTCATGTATTTCTTCTAAATACCACATTTAAGTGATATCATCCTGTCTTTATCCTTCTGGCTTATCACATTTAACATATCGTCCACTTCCATCCATGATGCAGCAAATTGCATTATTAAATTATTCCTTACATCCATGTAGTATTCTATTGTATATCACATCTTCATGTACTAGACCACTGTTGGACATCTAGGTTGATTCCAACTCTTAGTTATTGTACTAAGTGCTGTAATGAATAGTGGTGTGCATATGTCCTTTAGGATTAATATTTTTATGTCCTGGGAAGAGAAACACAAGCTAGCAATTCTGTTTGATTTGACAGTTTGATTATAAGTTTACTGAGAAATCCCCATACTCTATTTCATAGGGGCTTGACCAGACAGCATTCCCATAAAAGTTCCTTTAAAAATTATTTTTATTGCCCCAGGATGATAGTGCAGCAGATGGGCATTTGCCTTGCACAGGGCTGATCCAGGACTGACCTCAGTTCTATCCCTGGCATTCAATATGACCCCCCAAACCAGCAGCAATTTCTGAGAGCACAGACAGGAGTAACTCCTGAGCATCACCAGGTGTGGCCCAAAAACAAAAACAAAAAAAATTTTTTCTTTTTATCATAACTTATTAGGAACATGTAAATCAAAATGACAATGAGGTATCACCTCACACATGAGATATATATCTCATATATATTAATTCATATATTATTATATAAATATATCAACTAATAAATATATTTATATAATAATATATGAATTCATATATATAAATAAACTGGAACCAGCAAGTGTTCACAGGTATATGGTAAGAATGAGACCCTTACTCATTGTTGGAACAGACTGTTATGTGTTCAGTAAATATGAAAAACAACATAAAAATTTCTCAAAAAAATTAGAATAGAACCACATATGACCCAGCTATTCCATTTCTTGAGATCAACTCTCAGAACACAAAAACATTAACGCAAAAACTTAAAAAGGTACATGCACATATATGTCAGGGAGTCCTCAGTCCTAATACCTTCTACCAAGTTTGAACAGGGCTACCGGGCCTTCTCTCTTCTACAGCCTTCACTCCTTTGCCTCCTTTGTTCCAGGGCCACCACTGGGCACCTATCCTTCGAGGCTAGTGAGGTTGGTGCTGGGGAGGGACTTTAAAGAGAAACTCAGTCCTTAACCCCTCCCACCCAACACAAGCAGAGATGTCTTTGGAAATTCCCCAACAGCCTTCCTTCCTTCAAATAAGTCTTTATTCTCCTGTGTCCACACGAAAATTATAGGTACTTTAATAGGATATCACAATGCTCATAATTTTCTATTATGGGGTTATATGATTTTTCTTGTTAAGTTCTATCAGTACCTTGCATATCATAGATATTAGCCCCTTATCTGATGGCTATTGGGTAAATAGCTTCTACCATTCTGTTGGTGGCTTTTGTATCTGAGGCATTATTTCCTTTGAGGTGCAGAAGCTACTCAGCTAAATATAGTCCCATTTGTGTATCTCAGCTTCAACTTATTTGGAGAGTGCTGTTTCTTCCTTGAAGATGCCTTTAGTTTCAATGTCTTGGTGTGTTTTACCTACGTGTTGTTCTATATACCTTATGTTTTCAGGTCTGATATCAAGGTGTTTAATCCATTTGCAGATGACCTTGTTGCATAGTGTTAGTTGGAGGACTAAATTCGGTTTTTTGCAAGTGGCTGACCAATTGTACCAACACCATTTGTTGAAGAGACTTTTCTTGCTCCATTTTACATTTCTTGCCCCTTTATCAAAGATTGATTGATTGTGCATCTGGGAACATTCTCTGAATACTCCAGTCTATTCCACTGATCTGAAGGTCTGTCTTTATTACAATAGCATGCTGTTTTAATGATCATTGCTTGGTAATACAATTTAAAGTTGGGAAAACTGATGCCTCCCATATTCCTTTTCTCAAGAGTTGCTCTAGCTATTATTGGGGGTTTATTGTTCCAGATGAATTTCAGGAGTGTCATCAGTATCCTTAGAGGGATTGCATTAAATCTATATTGGAGAGCACTGCCATATTTTTGTATTTTGTTTTGTTTGTTTTTTGTTTTGGGGTCACACTCTGCAGCGCTCAGGGGTTACTCCTGGCTCTATGCTCAGAAATCGCTCCTGGCAGGCTTGGAAGATCATATGGGATGCCGGGATTTGAACCACTGACTGTCTGCATGCAAGACAAACACTTTACCTTCATGCTATCCCTCTAAATTAGTTTATCTCCATTGAGAATAATATCTGCCATTGACTTGTGTTAGATTGCCTCTACTATATTGAGAAAATTTCCTTCTATTCCCATCTTGATGAGATTTTTTTTATCAAGAATGGGTGTTGGACCTTTTCAAATGCTTTCTCTGCATTTATTGATATGATCATATGGTTTTATTTTTCTTTTTGTTGATATGGTGTATTATGTTAATTGGTATATGATGTTAAACCACCTTGAATTTCTGGAATGAAACCTACTTGGTCATGGTGAATGACCTTGATGAGGCATTGGATCCTGTTTGCCAGAATTTTGTTGAGGATCTTTGCATCTGTGTTCATCAGTTATATTGGTTTGTACTTTTCTTTTTTGCAGCATCTTTGTCTGGTTTTGGTATCAAGGTGATGTTAGCTTTGATAAAACTATTTGGGAGTATTTTTAATTCTTCAATTGTGCATCTGGGGACATTCTCTGAATACTCCAGTCTATTCCACTGATCTTAAGGTCTGTAAGGTCTGTCTTTATTACAATAGCATGCTGTTTTAATTCTTCAATTTCATGAAAGAGCCTAAAGAGGATTGGTAGAAGTTCCTTTTGAAAGAATTCATTAGTGAATCCAACTGGGCCTGGGTTTTTGGGGGGAGGAAGATTCTTGATGACCACTTTAATTTCCTCAGTAGTGATGTGTCTGTTTAGATATGCACAGTCAATCTGGTTTAACCGTGGAAGGTTATAATAGAACAAGAATTTATCCATTTCCTCCAGATTTTCATGTTTCGTGGCATAGAGCTTCTCAAAGTACTCTCTGATTACCATCTGAATCTCTGTATTATCTGTTGTGATCTCCCCCTTTTCATTTCTAATCCAGTTATTAGATTTCTCTATCTGTGTGTTTCTTTATGAGTTTTGCTAGTGCTTTATCGATATTGTTTTTTTTTTTTCAAAGAATCAACTTTTGCTTTCAATGATCTTTCAAATTGTTTTTTTGGATTTCCATGTCATTGACTTCTGCTTTAAGCTTTGTTATTTCCTTCTAGTTATCTATTTTATGTTCCTTTTATTGGATATTTTCTAGCTATAAAAGCTGTCATTAAGCTTTTTATATAGGCCCCTTCTTCCTTTTTGATGTTTGCTTGCAAGGCTATAACTTTTCCTCTTAGTACTGCTTTTGTTGTGTCCCAAAAATTCTGACAATTTGTATCTTTATTGTCATTTGTTTCCAGGAATGTTTTGATTTCCTTTTTGATTTCATCTCTGACTCACTGGTTGTTCAGTAGTGAACTGTTCAGTTTCCAGGTGTTAAAGTTTTTCTTCTGTGTTTCTTTCTAGTTCACATATAATTTCAGTGTCTTGTGGTCAGTGAAGGTAGTTTGTACAATATATATCCTCTTGACTTTATGGAGATATGTTTTATGGGCCATCATGTAGTCTACCCTGGAGAACGACCCATGTGCATTGGAGAAGAATGTGTATCCAGGTTTCTGGGGATGAAGTGATTATAATACACACACAAACACTAGTCCACTTTCTTCCACATCTCTTTTCAGAACTAATATATTTTTGTTGGGTTTCAACCTTGTTGACCTATCAAGGGGTGTCAGGGCAGTGTCAGCACACTATTATTGTGCTGGTATTGTTATCTTTTTTTCAGTTTTGTCAAAGTTGTATTAAATATTTGCAAGTCCATCATTGGGTGTCTATATGTTTAGTAGTGTGATTTATTCTTGTTTTTATATATATATATATATATATATATCATTTGATTAGTAAAAAGTGACCATCTTTGTCCCTTATAACTTTTTTTAGACTAAAGTGTGTTTATCTGATACAAATATGGCCACTCCGGCTTTTTTAAGGGTGTTGTTTGCTTGGATGATTTTCCTCCAGCTATTGATTTTAAGTCTATGCTTGTTTTGATTATTCAGATGTGCTTCTTGTAGGCAGCAAAATGTTGGGTTCAGCTTTCTAATCTATTTTGCCACTGAGTCTCTTAACAGGTGCATTTAATTCACTGACATTGAGATAATTATCATAAGATTTGGTGTTATTTGATTTTTGTTTTTGGGTCACACCTGGCAGTGTTCAGGTGTTACTCCTGGCTCTATGCTCAGAAATCGATCCTGACAGGCTTAAGGAACCATATGGGTTGCCGGATTTGAGCCACCGTCCTTCTGAATACAAGGCAAACACTTTACCTCCATGCTGTCTCTCCGGCCCCTAGTGTCATTTGTGTGTAGAGGTTTTGCTGTATCTGTTGGTCTTTCTTTCCTTAAAGTAGACCTTTCAACTTTTCTTTCAGGGCTGGTTTTGAGTCTGTAAAGTTTCTGAGCTGTTGTTTACCTGTGAAGCCATGTATACTTCCTTCAAACCTGAAAGTGAGTCTGGCTGGGCATAGGTATTCTATTCATTTCATTTATTTCATTGAGTTTTGTCACTATATCCCACCACTGCCTTCTGTCCTTGAGGGGCATTTCCTTGTGACATGTCTGCTGTAAATCTTAAGGGTATTACTTTGAATACAATTTCTCTTTTTGATCTTACTGCTTTCAGTATTCTATCCCTATCTGTGGGATTCATCATTGTAACTAGGATGTCTTAGGTGCTTTTCTTTGGGTCTCTTTTAGTTGGTACTCTTCTGGCATGCAGGATTTGGTTGCATGCAGTCTTTATCTCTGGGAGTTTCTCTGTAATGATGTTTTTGATTGCTGATTCTTTCTGGTGATTTTCTTCCTGAGTTTTTAGGACTCCAATGATTCCTATGTTGCTTCTGTTGAATTTATCGAACATTTCTACTTTCATATGTGTAAAATCTTTGAGTATGTTTTTCCATTGTCTGATCATTTGCTTTGAGGTTCTTTTCCAATATCTTTTGCTGTATGGAGTTATGCATCTCATCTTCCACCTCACTAATTCTATCTTCTGTTGCTGTTACTCTCTTGGAGAGTCTTTCATAGAATTTTTCATTTCCTTTACTGCATTTTTCAGTCTAGTTATTTCAGTTTGGAGTTTTCTGATTTCTATATTTGTGGTCTGTTCAGATCAATCTATGCTTTCTTTGAGAATGTTTCTATGAACATTCTCCATATTTCTATTCCAAACTCCTTATCTAGATGCTAATTAGGTAGTTGGCATTTTGGGGGTCATCAGAAATGCCATCTTCATTCTCTATGCATGCTGTTGTCCTACATTGTTTCCCTATTGCCACACTTGAAGTGTGATTCTTACTCCATGTTGCAATGTGTTCCTGGTCTATAAGAAGTGTACTGTGTTCTTCTTTATTGTCACTGGGTATCAGGAAGTAGCCCCAGGTGTTGCTTTTAAAAGAGTTCACTGTAGCCCAAACCCAGGCAGGAATAAGCCCACATCATTGTGGGCAGAGGCACTCCTACCTGAGATTAGGCGCTGGAGAGCTGATATTGCTGTTCTCTTCTTTGATTGTCACCAGGATCAGGAACTACCCCCACATGTCACTTTTAAAAGAGTCCACTGTAGCCCAAAGTCAGGCAGGAATTAGCTCCTGTCATTGTGGGCGGAGGTACTCCTACCTGAGGTTAGGTGCTGGAGAGCTGACATTGCTGTGTTTGTTGATTGTCACCGGGGATCAGCTCAAAAAGTTTTTGCTGATAGAACGCCAATGGCAAGAGCTATAGCATCAAATCTAAATAAATGGGACTACATCAAACTAAAAAGTTCCCTCATGGTTAAAGAGACTCTGGTTAAAACTATAAGACAGCTAATGGAATGAGAAAAATTTTTGCACTCAACATATCAGGATGATGTCTAGGATATTCAAAGCACTCAGAAAGGTTATCTCTACAAAACAAAATAAAGCCATAGAAAAATTGGGAGAAGAAATAGACAATTTTCTGAGGAAGACCAACAGATGGTCAATAGATACTTGAAAATATATTCACCATCATTCATCATTAGGGAAATCCAAATCAAGACAATAATGAGGTACCACCTTATACCAGTGAGAACAGCACACATCAAAAATAATGGAACGAATTTCTGTTAGCAGGAATGTGGTAAAAAGGAACTCTCATCTACTGCTGGTGAGAATGTTGCCTGATCCAACCCCTATTAAAAACAGTATGGAGGGTTCTCAGTAAACTCAGAATAGAGCTGCCATATGACCCAGAAATAGCACTCCTGGGTATTTATCCCCAAGATAGAAAGACATTCCTCCAAAAACTATGTATGCATACCACTATTCATTGCAGCAATCAGCACAATAACCAAGACTTGGAATTGACCTAGATGTCCAACAAAATATGTTTTTTGTTTTGGGGCCACACCTGGAGATACTCAGGGGTTACTCCTGACTAAGCACTCAGAAATCGCTCCTGTCACTGTCACTGTGTACACTGGGTACATTAGATATAAGAGTAAAAACTTGTAATTCACATTGGTTACGATAAGAAAAGTCTTTAATTAAATATCCAGGAGACCGGCATAGATTTAATTCATCCTGGTCAGTTCTAAGAATTTCTGTTTCCTAATAGTGAATAAAAGCCAACATTTGAAGACTGAACAGCATTCTGTTTAATAACAACTAGGTCAAAGTGAAAATCAGGAAAAAAATAAAAATATTCCATGAGACTAATTATAATGAAGAAACAAATTACCAAAATATATGAGACACAGCAAAAGGAATAATTATGGGGGAACTCATAGGAATACAGGCATACATATTGAAAAAGAAAAATGGGGCCGGCGAGGTGGCGCTAGAGGTAAGGTGTCTGCCTTGCAAGCACTAACCAAGGAAGGACTGCGGTTCAATCCCCCAGTGTCCCAAATGGTCCCCAAGCCATGGGCAATTTCTGAGCGCTTAGCCAGGAGTAACCCCTGAGCTTCAAATGAGTGTGGCCTGAAAAAAAAAGAAAAGAAAAAGAAAATCAGCAACCTAAAGGCACACATAAATATCTGAAAAACCAACAATAAAGGAACTCAAACATAAGCAGCAGAAAAGAAATAATAACAACCACTTGGGGCCAGAGAGATAGCATGGAGGTAAAGCATTTGCCTTGAATGCAGAAGGACAGTGGTTCAAATACCAGCATCCCATCTGGTCCTCCAAGCCTGCCAGGAGCGATTTCTGAGCATAGAGCCAGGAGGAACTCCTGAACGTTGCCGGGTGTGACCCCCCCAAAAAATAACAAAAAAATAACCACATCATAAATCAATAATATAATAACAAAGAAAAAATATTGAGCTGATTTTGTGAAAAAATAAATAAACAAGATAGACAAATCATTGGCAAGCACTAAAAGAAAATAGTGCTCAAATAAATTCGATCAAAAATGTGAAGGAAGAAATTACATCAGAACCCTCAGAAATCCAAGACATCATAAAAGCTTGTTATGAAAAACTGTTCTCTATGTGGCTAGAGAACCTAGAAAAAATGGATAGTTTTAAGGAAACATATTATCTCCCAAAATTGAATGAAAAGGAAATAGATAGTCTAAAGAAGCCAGTCACAAGCAAAAAATTAAAATAGTAATTAAGAACCTCCACAAGAGGGGCCCGGGAGATAGCATGGAGGTAAGGTGTTTGCCTTTCATGCAAAAGGTCATCGGTTCGAATCCCGGTGCCCCATATGGTCCCCCGTGCCTGCCAGGAGCAATTTCTGAGCATGGAGCCAGGAGTAACCCCTGAGCACTGCCGGGTGTGACCCCCCCCCCAAAAAAAAGAACCTCCACAAGAATAAAAGTCCAGGACCAAATGGGTTTACATCTGAATTATATGAAACATTTAGAGAATTAGTACCATTGGTCTTTAAACTCTTCTAAAATATCACGGAGATGGGTACCCTCCCTAACATCATCTATGAAGCTAACATTATGCTGATTCCCAAAGCTGACAGAGATACTACCAAGAAAGAAAACTACAGACCAATCTCATTTATGAAATTGATGCAAAAATCCTCAACACAATATTAGTAAACTGAATCCAACAGCACATCAAAACATTTTGCATCATGACCAAGTGACTTTCATCTTGAGGATGCAAGGATAGTTCAAGATATGCAAATCAATTAACATCATATACCATATAAATAAAAAGAAAGATAAAAAACATATAATCATATCAATTAATGTAAAGAAAGCATTTAACAAGATCCAACAGCCATTCACGAATAAAACCTTCAATCCTCAGCAATATAGGTGTGCACAGGTCTTTCTTCAAGATAGGAAGAGCTATCTATAAAAATCCCATACCCAACATTATTTTTAATGGCAAAAACTGAAAGCACTCCCATTGTGGTCAGACTAATTATAGGTCAAGGAAGTCTACTGTTTTTCACTCTTATGCAGCATAATATTATGCCCTAGCAATAGCAATCAGGCAAGAAAAGGAAATCAAAGGAATCTATATTGGAAAAGAGGAAGTCAAACTATATCTGCAGGTGGCATGATGACATATACTGAAGACACTAAAGAATCCACAAAAAGCTCCTATAAACAATAAATTCAATACAGAAAAGTGACTGGCTACAAAGTCAATATCCAAAAAACAGTTGTATTCCTTTATACAAATTATGACTCAGAGGAGTAAGAAATCAAAGAGTCTATCCCATTTTAAATAGTGTCAAAATTCATCACAAAATTCTCTAGACCTCAGAGTATAGTGAGGAGAAGGAAAGAAATTAAGTTGTGAGAAGAAATACAAATATGAAAAGATGGGGGACAGAGAGGCCAAGGGATCTCACATGCAATGCTGGTATCAAGAAAGGACAAAACTAAATGCCCAAGCTAGCAATGAAAATCCAAGCAAAGAAATATTGAGACCCAAACTTTAACAACCAAAACAAAAATGGATCTGTTATGCCACTAGACTAGAGGGAGGGGCAATGGATGGTGGCAATGGGATGGACTCTGGAATCATTGGTGGATGGAAGTTAATACTAGTGGTGGGATTGGTCCTGAAACATTGTATCTGAAACCCAGATAAGAATAAGTTTGTAAATCACAATGGTGTAAATAAAAATTTAAAAAATAATAGAAACCTTAATGCAGTTTCAGTACTTTATTCACATTAATTTGCAGGGCACTTAAATACAAGAAGGAATAATAAAAAGTATTTGGCAATCTTCAGGAAATAGTCCAGTCTATAAAAATGAGAGAAAAAAACATTAAAACTAACAAGGCTAAACCATACTGATCCCTGGCTCTACATAGTGACCTTAGCATCATGCAGTTTAGTTTGAGAAGTCCCATTTGAACTTCATTAGCACTGCAGGGCCACCACATTGAAGTGCTAGGAAAGGCCCCTGGCACTCCTAAGTATCACTTTTGAATGCCATATACCCCAAAAACAAAATTTAAATGAAAATAAATCTAAGGAAACAAAACAATTTATAAAAGTAACAAAAATAAAAAGAAATAAAGTTAATAAGGTTACCTAGAAATAAGGTCAAACAGGAACTTGCAATATTTAAGAAGAAACTAAAAAGCTATCCTTCAGAACACCAAAGTCTTTTTAAAATGACAAGACATAGGACCAGGTAGATAACCCAGGGACCAGGAGTACATGGCTTACATTCTTCGGATCCTGTTTTTTAATCCCTGGCACTCTATACACCATAGCAACATCTTAAAATGATTCTCCCACTGTGACTCATAAATTCAAATATATTTCAATAAAATATCAAGAGGCAATTAGATAGAAAACAGACAAGCTATTTCCACAGTCATGTGCAAAAATAAATGGTTAAGAAGAACAAGAAAAATTCAGAAGGGAGATGAGTAAGAAGAAATAATATTATAACCACCATGTTTTTGGAGGGGTTGGACCACAACCAAAGGTACTCAGGCATTATTTATGAACCTATGATCAGAAATCACTCCTGATCCACCAGATTTTAAAATATACTCTAAGACCTAGTTTCTTTTTTCTTTTCTTTTTTTTTCTTTCTTTCTTTTTTTTT